>JAOTAZ010000008.1:29769546-29784290 GCA_025629785.1 Erythroxylum oxycarpum | reverse complement strand
AATTTTTTAAAATTAAAAGTGAAAAATAACGTTTTGGCGGGGGATTGGCCCATTGTCATCCGGATCTGGGCTGTCCAAGCTCAGGTTTGTTTAAGACCCAATTTTTCTAAACAAAATGAAGCCGTTCTGTTTATGAGAATTAAATCTCAGCCCAGTCTGATCTTGAGCCTAGCCTATTGAAAACATTTGAATCGTAGGTTCATGGACCGACTTATTACTATCTCTAATTGTAAGCGATGACTTTCAAAATAAGTTGAGCTTAATTTTTTTTGTACGAATATACCCAATGCTTGGTTCTATGAACTAAAATTAATACAAAAAGAGATTAATTCTCTTTCTTCTTTCCTATTTTTATCTATTTATATAACTCAAACATATATCATTGAAGATAGAGAAATTGTTAAAAATTTAATAAAAGTGATTGTTTAAAAGTTCAATCCCTATTTAATAAAAGTACGACAATAACCTCAGTGCATAAAATTTTATAATTAACATAAGTCGAGAAAAGGACATCAATTATATGCTAACATTCCCTTTGTAATTTATAAAGAAGTTTTCGTAGCCCAAACCTATAACAATTTGTTTATAAAAAAATAACCTTACCAATTACTCCAAAACTTATCTTCAATAAAAGTGATTTTTTAAAAGTTTAATTCCTTACAAAATACTCCCTCTGACTCATAATAAGTGTCGTTTTAGATACATTTTAATTATTCAAAATAAGTGTCATTCTTGACTTTGTATACATATTTATAAATTTATTTACAAAATTAACCTTAAATTTCTCTATCATCTTAATTACACAGATCACAATTTTAAAACAATTTAATATGCAATTTCTCTTACATTTATAACTTCACAGGAGTTACAAGGATAAGGGTATATCTATAATTTCATTAACTTTCTTAATAAGGGTACGTTTTTCTAAAACGACACTTATTATAAATCAGAAGGAGTATAGATTATCATTATTAGAGTATAAAAAGGTTCACGAATTCATTATCATTAACGACACTAATTATCTCAATGTCTGAATTACGAATTTACAAGAATATTCTTGTATTTTCACACCCAATTATCATTCAGGAATCACAGTGTGGTGGTCATCTTTATCAATACCGCAAAAATAAGCACGGACAGTTTTACTCCAATCCAAGTAGTTTCTACCATTTAACTGGTGTTTCGTAATCTTAAATGTTACAGGAAATACATTCGCAACAACCACTCCTTATCGTTGTATTCTCAGGCACAGTCAACAATTGTGTTCGAAATACGAGGTAGGTCCAGCTATTGTCAGGTATAAAATCAGCTGCAATGCTTAACTATTCGCACAGACCAATAATGTGGAGGGCCAGAACAATTTATTCTAATTTCAGTAGCACCAGTTACTATCACCGAGAAAAATGAAATAGCCTGACTTGGAAGTAGTCAGTAGTAAACCATTGGACTTGGACAGATATTTCAGTTGCATTGTTTGTATCAAATTGATTTATCTTCCTCTCCTCATCTCCCTCACTTCTTCATCAGTTCTTTACGTACTTACCATTCACAACATCAACAATAAAAATAACGAGAAGAAGTATAATAATCAGCTTCTAGGATGACATACTATAGTTAGTCGCCTGGTTTGGATCAAGCTTCTTCGGACAACATTCTTGGAATAACAGGGAGCTTCTCTGACCACACTAAACAGAACATTATTACTTACTAAACAATAAGCCATCCTAAGTTTATTGTTTCCTTTTGCCATGCCACAAGGCTCCTAGGCTATTCTAGGGATACAAGGGCTACCATATTACTTACTAGGCACTTAAAGCATGCATTAGTTACTAGTATGTTAAAAAATAAAAAAAAAAGAACAGTGTTAAGGGAGAAATCAGTCATCAACCACCAAATTTCTTGGTGTTTTGGGCTTTTGTTCCAACCGCATGAGGTTAGACATCGTTCTTCGTCTAAAGCAAGAAGTGAGCATTGAATTCCCTTTTTAACCTTTTCCAGTTCACATAGTAGGATGCATGAAATAACCATAAACCAACAGATTCAGAGGTTAACAGTAGCTGTTTAATGCGGAAACTAACGAGAAATATAGCAGATGAAAAAACAATTGTTATGGTCAAATTAAAAGTTGTCATTTGTATACGAATGGAAAGAGATCAGGAAAGGGGGAGGTGAAGCGGTTTGGGGACTAGGGCTGCCAAGGATGAAGCCATCAAAACTCCAATCACATATAGTGACATACCATTGCATTTAAGCATACTGCATTCCCATACCAGGATAAGATGTCATCATGATCATCAAAACTTCAAATGCAAACCAGAAGGATCTGTCTGAAAAGAGTACAAAAGGATTCAAGCTATATGAGATGTGTGCAGATCATAAGAGTAAATAAATAACTTCAAGCTAAGGTAATACAATTAATCTCTTAACCAAAGAAAGGGACCAACTGATCAATAAAACCGATAAAAGTAAAAAACATGAAAGATGGTAAAAAGTGCTCCTAAATGAATTCAATGATTTGAAGTCTGATTTGTCAAAGAGTAGACTACAGATAAACCCTTCAATTTTATCATGTAAGACATTCGTCAAGTCTAAATAGCAAGAACATGAAAACATCCAGCTGTTAACAACCTTTATCTTTCTACCTGCTATTGATTTTTGAAGAATAAAAGAAACAAAGCAGCTAAGTATAGCAATAAGCAAATTTCATACCACATAGCAAATGAAACGTTGTACAAATCCTTGTTTTTGTATATGATAATGATTGCTGTAACACTACCTATGGCGAGTCTTACAAACACCAAGTATTCTAATGCATCAGGGAGAAAAAGAAAAGGCCTAGCTTCATGCAATGATATGTGGACTATGGAGACTGGAATGTAACTAGTTCAACAATATCTAATTATATGAATAGTTTCTAATACAAACCAGAGGGAACAATATCATTAATGTCCAATTTGCTCTCATTTCAAAACACTTTATCATGCTAACTCATCCAAGTACATGACAAGCAGTTCTAGAAGGGGTTCTGTCTCACAGTTTGTTTCAAATAACGTACTAATTCTGGACACACAACCATTAACTAGAACTAAGTAATGTTTTCTTCAGTGACAACACTCTTTATAGTGTATATGGACACCTACTTGTGGGAAGTGTCAATACTGATGTCTTTCTGTTTGCACAAGCTTCTTGAAAATTATAACAGAAGATATTAGTAGTATCATCAACAATGAATCCGTATGTTGATAGTTGGGTTCAACAGAAAGAAAAATTTACAAATAACAGAGAAAGAGAAGCATATGTTAAATGTTAATACAAACAAGTCAAACTAAGAGATCAAGAGGACAAATATATCCCAAAATGGGATGGTGCCTACCAAAAGCTCAATGTCAAGAGCTTAACTAAGCTTTCAAGTGATGCAATTAACTTTAACGTTGTAATGATTCACAGCTTCTTGTAATTAAATTCAGATCAAAACTCAAAGTTATAACTCCTGATTTCATTTCAAGAATGCCAGCCAAAGAGTAAGCACAGAAGAAGGAAGCATGATAGCGAATGAAAAATCAAATGACAATGCCTTACATTTGAAGAGGCAGTAAAATGCACATAGGTCTTTGTATAACTTGTCAAAACTTCAGGAGTTACCAAATTTGTTAATTTCATTTATAGTTTTAAAGAAAACACAAATGACTGTGAAATCTGCTTGGCATATATCTCGATTGCATTAATTCATCAAAATAACAGCAAGCAAACAACGAATACTTGAGCCAGACAAGGAATGAAGATATTATAAAAGAAAAAAGTAAACAAACCATCCAAAACCCAAGAGAGAACTGTGGTTATAGAATGCAACAAGCAAAAGTCTACCTTTGTCATTCGCTGATATTATCTCCTGAATCATCATCCCCATCAATATTCTCCTCCTCATCATTATCATTTTCATCATCCCCTTCCCTTATTTTTGCAATCTCTGCCTGAGCCCGCTCCAAAATCTGCTTTTTCTGCAACTCCAAATCCCTCTGAAAGTCTACTCTCATCCTCTCCAATTCCATCATCTGGTCCCTCTTACTGTTCTCTATCTTCTCATATATTTCTCCAAACTTCTGTACAGAGTCAGCCAACACTCTCAACCCCTTTACGCCTTCGTTTGCACCAAATCTCTGCCCAACATCCTTGTCCCCAGTTTCCTCCTCTGATTCGCATGGACTGTCTCTCATCTCATCATTGCCATTTGCATGCTCCAAATACACCCTGGTGTCCATGAACACGAATTCCCCAGAATCTAATCCACAAGCTAAAGTAACCCCTCCACCTACTCCAAGCTCTTGCTTCATTAGCATATCCATCTTCTTGAAAAAGGCCCACTTGCTACAGTGAAACCCTTTTCCCTTCTCCTTTCTATATTTTCTCCTCAAACCATCCATCATTTGCCTACACTGAACTTCTGTTCTAAGAGTCTTCGATACTTGCGACACTTTCTCTGCGACCTCAGCCCAGTCCTCGGATCTCAAGCTGTTCCTACCCAATTGCAAGAACCTCTCTCCCCACACCTCAAGCAACACAAATTTGTCGTGCTCGACCCAATCGGGCGCGAAATTCCCATCGCCTTGAGAAGAGAATCTACCGCTTCTGGGGGCAAATTCATAATTTGAGGCCAAGCTTTTCAGCTTTTGGCGTTTCGGGTACCTCTCAAAATCTTGCTTCTGTTCAGAAACACGAGGATAGACCCCATGGTTGTTGGTGTCGTCAAGGATGTCATCTGGGTCATCCGAGTCGTCTTCGTAATCACGGTGGTTGTAGTGGGTGGCGAGTGGATGAGGATATGAGGGGAAGTTTCTGGAGCGATTCAGAGGGTGAGGTTTTGGTGGGTACCTGGCATCATCCTCTACCTCTATCTCGTCCATAAATCTTAAACACAAATTAGCTGGTTAAAGTTGGATGTCAATTCTGATTTCAGGCTTGGACAACTTTTTAAGGATAGGTGGAAGACAAAACAATAGTCTTTGGTATACCAAGTTTCGAGGTAATTAGTATATGAATATGAAAAAGGATGTAAGAATATAGCCACAGTAGTGGTCCAACAACCGCCACTAGTAAATTAAAGAGAGATTGAGATGAGAGAGCCGAAAATTGTTCCCCGCCTCTAATCCTAATCCCTTTCCAAGGACCATTGCCACACCATCCGTATCTTTCCATCTCCTAATGTATAAAATGTGCTAAGCCAGCATAAACTTGCAAGGTGAATTGACATATATACTGTAGCTTCATTACAAGGAGACTTTCTTCTCTAAACAGGTCAGGTTGCGGCAGCATTTAAGAACTACAATCTGAAACTCTTGAAATTACGTTACCTTATGGAGCAATAGTAAGAAAATGAGAAAAAGGCAGCTTTATCTTCGTACAATGCACTTCTGGTGAGATCACTTTCCCTGTTCATAGCTAATAGAATGAAGCATTTTTATTTCAATATAATCACGGCCAAGTTGACATCTTCAAAATGTCAATCAATCCAAGCCAAAAATAAGGAATCAAATTAAACAAAAACAATTAATTATGGCTACATATCTTGGTTTTGTTTTGAGATTCCATTTTTGCATTCCCAGAAGTCTGAATCCCATGCCAGCACATGTTCATCACCGATGCGATAGCATTCTGCATAAACAGAGACTCCATATGCTTACAACTTCTACGTTTTGTGGGGAGCAAAATTATGGAAGGAGAGGAAGACAAGAACAAGTTGTCTCCGGGTCTAGATAAAAAGAGAAGAAAGGAACTAGGCATCTCTTGCATGTTGAACACCGAAGTCAGCGCCATTGTCGCCGTACTCCGTCGTCCTTCGGATTCCGCTGCCCCTTTTCTTTCTCAAGAAGAGAGCTACGACACCCCTACAATTCAAGGCTTGAAATCTCTACGTGCTCTCATTTTCAATCCTCAGCAAGAATGGCGTAGCATAGACCCTTCCATATATATCTGCCCGTTCCTTGATGTGACACAAAGTGATGATGTTCCTGCTAAAGCCACGGGTGTTGCCCTCTCATCCATCCTTAAAATACTCAATCACAAAATCTTTGATGTGAAAACACCTGGAGCTAGAGATGCTATCAATTCAGTCGTAACTGGGATTACCGGTTGTCGCCTGGAGAAAACGGATTCAGTATCTGAAGACGCTGTGATGATGACAATTCTGCAGGTTTTGACAGGTATCATGAAACACGAGGCTTCAGTTTTGCTTGCAGATCATGCTGTTTGTACTATTGTCAATGCGTGTTTCCAAGTCGTTCAACAATCTGCAAGTAGGGGGGATTTACTTCAACGAAATGCTAGATACACAATGCATGAATTGATACAGATTATATATTCGAGGTTGCCAGATGTCGAGGTAAAACCTGGCGAGGAATCAGAGTCTGATACTGAAGATGTGGATACGAGTAGTGATTTTGATTCCGGGTATGGTGTTCGTAGTGCAGTTGATATTTTTCACTTCCTTTGCTCGTTGCTTAATGTGATGGAAGTTGTGGAGACAGAAGGGTATACTTATCATACGGTTGATGAGAATGTTCAGCTTTTTGCCTTGGTTTTGATAAATTCTGCAATAGAGTTGAGTGGGGATTCCATCGGAGAGCATCCAAAGCTTTTAAGAATGATCCAAGATGATTTGTTTCACCATTTGATTCACTACGGGACATGCTCAAGTCCACTTGTGCTATCCATGATTTGCAGTACTGTTCTGAATACCTATCACTTTCTTCGTAGGTTGGAATTTTGATATTCTATAACTCTATAGTGCATGATATTCTAGTTTTATTTTTCATTATATTAGAAATCCTAAACAAAGCAGGATGTCTCTGTGGTTGCAGGTTTATTCGTCTCCAACTAGAAGCATTTTTTGGGTTTGTGCTGTTGAGAATTGCAACTTCTGCGCCCTCAATTCAACTCCAAGAAGTTGCAGTCGAAGGGATTATAAGTTTTTGCAGACAACCTACATTCCCAGTAGAAGCGTATGTGAACTATGATTCTGATCCCACCTTCCGAAATATATTTGAGGAAATAGGGAAATTGCTATGCAAGCTCTCATTTCCTGGAGCAAGTTCCTTGACTGCTATACAAGTCCAAGCCTTTGAAGGGTTGTTGATCCTGATACATAACATTGCGGATAACATTGACAAGGAAGGTGACTCTAGTCCTTCTGGACCATACCCTGTTGAAATTACTGAATACAGGCCTTTCTGGGAAGACAATCCGAAAGATGACTTTGAGACTTGGGTAGAATACATGAGAGTGAGGAAAGCGCAAAAAAGGAAGCTAGTACTTGCTGGGAGCCATTTTAATGCTGACGAAAAGAAAGGTTTGCAGTATATGAAATATTGTCAATTGGTCTCTGACCCTCCAGACCCAAAAGCCTTGTCCATCTTCTTCCGCTACACACCTGGGCTTGACAAGAATACGATTGGTGATTTTCTTGGTGACCCTGACGAGTTTCAGATTCGAGTTCTTAAGGAATTCACAGAAACGTTTGAATTTACAGGCATGATTCTTGACACTGCCCTCCGTACGTATCTTTCAACCTTCAGGTTGCCAGGGGAGTCCCAAAAAATCCAGAGGATCCTTGAAGCTTTCTCCGAGCAATTTCATGAACAACAATCTTCAGACATCTTTGCAAGCAAAGATGCAGTTTTCATCCTTTGTTACTCTCTTATTATGCTTAATACGGACCTGCACAATCCTCAAGTTAAGAAAAAGATGACAGAGGAGGAATTTATCAGGAACAATAGGGCAATCAATGCAGGGCAAGATCTTCCTAGAGAGTATCTCTCTGAGCTTTTCCACTCGATTGCAACCAATCCAATCACACTTTTTGGTCAATCAGGTCCAGTTGAGATGAACCCAGGAAGATGGGTGGAACTGATTAATCGATCCAAAATTGTTCAGCCCTTGATCCTCTGTAAGTTTGACCGTCGAATAGGGCGAGATATGTTTGCTCGCATTGCTGGTCCATCAGTAGCAGCTCTTTTCGCCTTCTTTGAGCATGCGGATGAAGATGAAGTGTTCCATGAGTGCATAGAAGGGCTAATATCAGCAGCTAGGATAGCTCAATATGGTCTACATGATACTCTTGATGAACTCATTGCGTTATTCTCAAAATTCACCACTTTGTTAAATCCATATGCCTCCTCAGAAGAGACATTGTTCACCTTCAGCCATGATTTGAAGCCAAGAATGGCTACTCTAGCAGTTTTCACTATAGCAAACAGTTTCACAGATTCCATTAGAGGTAGTTGGCGGTATGTTGTGGACTGTTTGCTGAAACTTAAAAGGCTTAAGCTCCTTCCCCAATCTGTGCTTGAATTTGATAGCAATTGTAATTCTCCATTTGATAACTCTGAAAACATGAGAAACGAATCAGGTGTGATTTTCCCGACCCATGACTCGAGATTTGGCAGTCGTCAGAGTTCTAACATAATAAGTCGTTTCTCACATTTTCTATCAATAGATACAATGGAAGATTCAGTGGCACTTGGGTTGAATGAGTTTGAACAGAATCTGAAAATTATCAAACAATGTAGGATTGGTAGCATGTTCAGAAGTAGTAGCAACATACCAGATGATGGTTTACTAAACATTGGACGTTCTTTGATATTTGCAGCTGGCGGGAAAGGCCAAAAATTCAGCACACCACTTGATGAAGAGGAAACAGTTGTGTTCTGCTGGGATCTAATAGTTTCCATCACCTTGGTAAACAGTCACAGGTTTCAGAACTTTTGGCCTTCATTCCATGATTATTTGCTAGGGGTTATTCAGTTTCCTTTGTTTTCCCCGATTCCATTTGCTGAGAAAGCCATTGTCGGGCTTTTCAAGGTATGTATTGAACTCCTTTCTACATTCAGAGCAGATAGAGCAGCAGAGGAGCTGATTTTCAAGTCCATTAACTTAATGTGGAAACTTGATAAGGAAATTCTTGACAGATGTGCCGAGAGCATAACTAGTTCAGCAAGCAAGATCCTCACCGAATTCCCTGCAAATTTGCAAACTCATCTTGGATGGAAATCAATCCTCCATTTATTATCCATTAGTGGCAGACATCCAGAAACATACAGTCAGGGGGTTGAGGCTCTGATCACGTTGATGTCAGAAAAAACCCATATTTCAAGAACAAATTATGCATATTGTGTGGATTGTGCTTTTGGATTTGTTGCACTTAAGAATAGTCCACTTGAGAGGAATTTAGTTATATTGGACCTTCTGTCAGATTCTGTACACTTGTTGATCCAATGGTACAAAGAATTCTCAGACCCTGGAAGCAATTTTAGTTCAGCAAGTATTGCCAGCAATTCCTCCTCAGAGGATAACTTCAAACTTTTTGGTTCATCCAATTTTGCCTTCAATCTATTTGTGAAACTATGTGAGGCATTCAGGAAAACCAGCTTAGCTCGACGAGAAGAGATAAGAAACCATGCGATACAGTCACTTTGCAAAAGCTTTAACCTGGTTGATGAACTTGACCTACCCCCTGCCAACTGCATCAGCTGTTTTAATCTTGTGGTGTTCGCCATGGTTGATGATCTCCATGAAAAGATGTTAGAGTACTCGAGACGTGAGAATGCTGAGAAGGAGATGAGAAGCATGGAAGGGACTCTGAAAATTTCCATGGAGCTCATGACAGACGTGTACTTGCAGTTTCTGAAGCAGATAACAGCTAGTCCAGGGTTTAGGACATTTTGGCTTGGAGTGTTGAGAAGAATGGACACGTGCATGAAAGCTGATCTAGGTGAATATGGTGAAACCAAATTGCAGCTGGTGGTTCCAGATTTATTGAAAAAGATGATCATGAAAATGAAGGAAGAGGAGATTTTGGTGCCAAATGAAGGTGACGATCTTTGGGACATCACATACATCCAAATACAATGGATAGCTCCTTCACTCAAGGAAGAGTTGTTTCCTGAAGTAGAATTCTAGAGGTTCACTATTACGAATATGAATCCTTTAGTTCCTAGGTTGTAGTAGCCAAATGCAAAATTTCAGTCTGGGATAGGTTCTTGTTTGTTTGGGAACTCATGTCATGTCAACAAGCTCTTGACATTGTTCTCTAAGAACGAAATTGCAAAGCAAGAAAAAGATAAAAAGATATACTTCTACCATTGCAAATTGCCTTAAAGCACGATCTTAGTTGATGCAATGTACTTACATGCTTATTACAAATTCTTTTCTTGGTTTTCTCGTTCAAATTTACCTGAAAATACTCTATGTTGGATATTTTTGACATTTGCCATAAAGTTGGACAACATTTAATTTTTTGTTTTTTAATAATTTATCCGTTAAATTATATAATTTGATCCAGATAAAGATAATAAAGCGACCTAATAAATGATCTAAGTCAATGGGCGGAAGCTTAGGTGGAAAATGGATTCCGATCATTGTCGTTCGGACCCATATCAAGCTTGTTATGGAAAAGCTCGATATAGAAGCTATATATAAAAGTTAAGATTTCCTACAGTTGCTCATATAATTCATAAGCATACAGAATCTCTAATTCGTTAAGAGAGCTTACGTATTGAGACAACTGTATAAAGGCATTAACTATGATCTGGTGAGGAGTTCGCGTGAAGGTCTCAGTTGATTGAAGCTCGTTTCAGCATCGAAAACCACCTTGAAAATGTGATGGAATTGAAAACGGGTATTTTTGCATTTACTTCATTTATTTCTATTTCACGTAGGATCCGGGACGCTTAATAAGGTTCATGTTACATGTTATACATGGTATCAGAGTGGTTACATAATCGGTTGGCTAAAAATGAAGTTTTTTTTGTTTTTATTCATTAGGGCTTTCGATTTTTTTAATCCATTTTTGACTTTTTTACGCATATGAATGTGTGAAAGTTGGTGTACATGAGGTTAGTTATGAAAAATGGGTCGAAAACCAGCCACAAATTGTGAAAAAGGGCTCCGAAGTTGTCGAAAATTGTCCTCACCATAAACAGTGATGGAGAACGTCGAGTGTGTGCTTACACCAGCCCAACTCGTGAATAGTGCAGGCGGAGAGGCACTTCGATAGGCGTGTGCGTTGCATGTGCCAACCAAATGACAACACTTGGCTTCACCACTTTTTGGCCTCTAATGCACGTGCTACACAAGACATGCATTCCCACAGGTACAGTCGGGACAGATGTGCCCACTAGTTGTCTCAACACGTTGTGAAAGCGTGTTGGGATCTGATTTTGAAACTGGATCCCAACTGAAAAACGGAAAACACAAATCGAAGAACCGAAAGCGAAACAAAAGAACGGATCCTAAACGAAAGTGGGCCAAAACTAAACAAAAAACAAATCGGATAAAAAAGCTTGTGGAAGCGAAGGGAATGATCAAGCGAAAAACAAATTGAAAAATCAAAGAAATCGAAAGATCGCAAATCAAACTTAAGTCAAAGTCCGACATCCGAAAACTTGTACTTTAGAAGAAAACAAACAAACGCGTTGGAACTATAAGACGATCCTGATCTAAACCAATCCAAGTCGGTATAAACTTTTTTTCTCCTTTTTCATTCTTTAATCAAGCAAAAACAATTCCCCTTTTGAAATCATCAATACCATAACCTCAATTTATTTAACTCTTCAAAACAATCATATCTCATTAATTTAAAATATCTTTGTTTTCTTTTGCCATCAAAACGCACGCATGAATAAATATCATCAATTCATACACAAAAAGCACTTCAATAATTCAGACCAACCATCACAATTATCGAACCTCCTGTCCAGAATCTCAACACAATCAAACACATTCATATCATCATAATACTTCGATACCCAACACATTCACATCTCAATTCTATACACAAATCCATAATTCATTACATCATGAAATACATGCTTACAAAATCTTAATGGCATTCCAAGCCATATTTCAACATCAATATCAAAATCCGAATACAAAAGATACAAAAATACACAACTCCCAAAATTCTCAACAACAATCTATCTAAAAAACGATACAATATGAACACATACAAACAAAACCCTTCACTTTCTTTCACCCGATCTTCTTCTCATCACCTGTGGATGGGAATGAAGGGGGTGAGCTTACACTCGTGGGTAACAAGTTGATAATCGAAAACAAGCAAAACCATTTGTAAAGTTCAATTTGAAATCCATGTCACATATTTTCAAATTCCATAAGCAAAACTGTTGAAAAGATCATTTGTCATATACAAATCATGATAATTTCATAAACTGCTTCATTTTAAGTCAAATACGAAATTCAATCTCAAACTCATAGTCCAAAAATACATCAACACAGCATAATCCATTATACAACATACATGACAATTCAGAGATGCTATGCACAAACAAATGGCTTGAGAGTTCCATAAACGAAACGGATAAACCAAAGTTTATCGTGAACAAAACGAGTCTGATTTCTCAGGATCTCGTGGCCTCAAGCGGGCAACTGGGAGAAGGCTATATGTCAACGTGCACGTGACTAACGAAACAGTTTCTCTCTCGCCCAACCAAAGCACATATTCATTTCATGCTCAATCAATTTATCGGATGCTTTCATACTTTCGAGCTTTTCTATTTTCTCATTCATACAAAATGCCATAATACGTTTTAATGGCATAACTCGCAAATCACAATGTCATACAAATTCACATAACCATCAAAATCACATAACAATTCTTCAATCATTCAAAACCAAAGAATGCAATATTTTTAAATTATTCAGATCATTCGTAAATAAAAAGTTGAAAACATTTTACTTTCTTGATTTTTCAAAAACACATAAATAGCTTAATATTCAAATTATAACCCTGGTACCCACCTCATATCCATGCTTAAAACTTGTCCATAGCTCCAATTTCTCCAATGCCTCAGTTAAATTCCCTAATTCATGACAAAATCCTAATTAATAAGCATCCAAAATTGAACATAATATAGGGCATCATCACCAAAATTAACTATAAAAATCCCAAACCCATAACATTCTTAAACTATCTACACCAAAATCTCTTTAAAAATTCAAAGATCAAAATCTTCTCTTACCTTAATCTTCACCCAAATTCGAAATTTCTTGGCTCATGTGGAAGCTCTCATGCTCCTCCACGTTTTTCCTTCATGAAGAAACATCAAAATCCTTCTTGAAAACTTAGAAAAATCAAAACCCTAACTCACCTCTTTCTTTTCTCTCCATCTCCACCGAACACTCACCTCTCCTCTCTTCTTTCTCCTTTCTTTTGTTTTTTTGTTCCTTGTTGTCGTGCATCATTTCTCTTTGAACTAAAGCCCACTCTTCTTGTTTACCAACTAGCCATTAATCATTTAGAAAAGATTCTTATGCCCTTACATATAAGCCTTATAACATAAAACCTTAAGTGAACTTCTAACAATGTCCTTCCTAAAACTGACACCTTCACTCCTTATGTTGATCCGGTAAATGAAGCCATTTGACAAAACTTCCTTCTAGAAAAATGTTCCTCTATGTCTTACGAATCTAATGCTTCAAGAATTAGATCGATCGGAGGTCGGACGAATGAGTTATGGCCAAAATACTTTCAGACCCTTAAAAGATTGAGGTTGAACACTACATCTAACTTCAATCCAGAAATTGAAAGTCTTAAAGGCTAAATTGTCGATCAGCTCCTTCAAATAACTTGTATATCCTTGTCTCTAGTTTAATTTGCAACAAAAATTAGATCGATTGGATCTCAGACGAAAGCTTTATGGCCAAAATACTTTCAGACCATTACAAATCGAGGCTAAATTGTCGATCGGCTCCTTCAGATAGCTTGTAGGTCTATGTCTCTATTTTAATTTACAACAAGAATCAGATTGATTAGAGCTGTACAAATAGAAATATCACCAAAATATTGAAGCATGTTCAGACTTTCTCTAAACTAAGGTTGAACACTTCACCGAACTTCACCCCAGAAATTGAACATCTTAGGGGCTAAATTGGGGTCTGACCTCTTAAGAACATTTGTAGCCCCATGTCTCTAGTTTAATTTGCAACAAGAATCAGATCGATTGGAGCTCTAAAAATAAAGATATCACCAAAATACTGAGCCACGTTCACAAAAATATCCAGCTCATACTCTTTTAGTCAATCCTCCCACTTTGATTGGATCGATTTTCCTCAGATGAATCTCAAAAATCATAAATTTGGTATGGAAAGATAGAGAAATGTTTTAGAAATCCAACGCTTCAAAAATTAGGTCAATCGGAGGTCGGACGAAAAGGTTATGGCCAAAACAATAGATAGAGATCGAAAAAGGCAAAAATTCAAAAATCGGCCGAGCGATAATGGCCGCACTGGTATGGCCGAATGGGAATGACTGAGCGGCAATGGCTGAACAGGTAGGGCCGAACCAGAATGGCCGAGCGATAATGGCCGAACGGGTATGATCGAATGAGAATGGACGGGCAGTAATGGCCGAGCAGCAATGGCCGAACGGGTATGGTCGAACGAGAATGGCCGAGCGGTAATGGCCGAACAGGTTTGGCCGAGCAGCCTTCTTCCAAACCGACTTTCTAACTTCTTAAATCCATAACTTTTAACTCAGAACTCCAAATTTTACAAACTTTGTGTCAATTTAAAGATAAAAGAGAGCTCTACCATTTTCATGAAGAACTCAAAAACCAGATCGACCTCTAAAGGGGTCAAAAAGTCCACACAAAGTGGCTGGTCGATCAGCTCACCTAAACAGCAACAAAACTTCTAAACCTCATAACTTTCTACTCCATTGTCCAAAAATTCCA
>JAOTAZ010000008.1:29629422-29643578 GCA_025629785.1 Erythroxylum oxycarpum | reverse complement strand
AACTTTTTCGTATATCACTATCATTGTCTCATCTTCCACTTGTCATTTATTTCGTCTCACACATTTACATACTCAATTTGTTTATAATTGTAGGGGCAGAACTCATATAAAGCTTAAATCTCCATACCACCGATATATTCCCATATTGAATTATAAACTCTTATATCAATAATTCACACAACCATGCTAAGTCCAAGTTTGACCTTTCAAGGTCATATCAACTTGGTTTATACACTGTAATCTCATCATTCCTACGTGTATTCTTATCTTTCCTCAAACAATCCATGACAGTGTATTCACATTTATATCACATTCGAGGATATAACACCAGAACATAATATCAATCTCATATTCAATAATACATTCACCAATACAGATACATTGAATCTTTCTATGTTATATCCATCCATATACTATTTTTTTCCATATAGATATATATCCTCAACCAATTTAAAATTTTCGATGCATAATCATTATAATTTTTTTTTGGTCTCCATTTCCCCTAATATCTTCTCATACTGAAGTGCAAACTCTTAGCATAATCTTCGCATATCCATTTTGGTTCCAATTTCAAGCTTTTATGCTCGTAACAATTTTATGATTTCATTTCATTCTATCTATACACTTTAGTCTCCTCATTTCTACTCATATCCTCATTTTCTTTTCTCTTTTTTTTTTCTTGATCAATCCACAACAATATACCTACTCACACCTATATCACCTTTAAGGATACATATCCCAATTGAGGTGAACTTTTTTTTTCATCATATAAAATCAGATACTATTTCTTGTTTCCAAAATGTCCATAAACCTTTATTTTTGCACATTCAGTCAGATCATCAATCTCCTCAATGCATTAAACCGTTAGGGGAAATGCTCATGCATGTGACTCATACTGGGGGATCAGTCGCTGTTGTCTGCTATGACGTAACTACTATGCATATGCATATAACTTGACACATATTTCAGAAAGCCCATATAAGATTGTACTTATGGGCTCTGATACCACATAAATGTAACACCCCACTCCCGTTGCGACCTGAACCCGACATCGATGGTGATATCCAAGTTCATATCCCGCGAGGGTGGCGTACTAAAACACTCATTTATTAATCGGTACATTTTTTTTGAACAATATCTGTGGAATTAATTGCCCAATTTGGGTTCTCAGTCAATCAAAATACACAATTTCCAATAGCCATTTGGGCCCATTTTTCAAATACAAATATACAATTCATTACAAAATTAAGAAAAACATGCAATGTGGACGTGAACTGATCCTGACCTCTTTCCTTCACTTGAACCCTGCAATTATACTCCCGTTGGCCTAACGGGGTATTCTTCTGAGTCCTGAAAAATAATTGAAAATTTGGGGTGAGATTTGCGAACTCAGTGAGTGACCATCATTGATGGTTCACCCAGTCACCTAACACATAATTTTAAACATCTCATTTACAACATATTGCATCACATATCAATCATTTCACAGTTACTATTATTTGATCCATATCATTTGCATCATTGCATTAGCAACCAGATTATATCACATACCTGTGATCAATCATTTCACATAATCATATTGATTTATGTTCCCTACATTGCATCATTCAATTTATTTCTCAGAATCACTCATATACTTCATATGCAATACACTTGCGATTCACTTTTTAATTGTTATCTTTGTTGTGACCGAGTGCCCGTACTGTCCCATATAGGGCTCATTGATAACTGTCCCGTATAGGGCTCATTGATAACTGTCTCGTATAGGCTCTTTGAACGTTGAGCTTGTAGCTCTAATAACTGTCCCATATAGGGCTCATTGATCGTTGACCTTATAGCTCTAATAACTGTCCCATATAGGGCTCATTGATCGTTGAGCTTGTAGCTCTAATAACTGTCTCATATAGGGCTCATTGTACGTTGAGCCTGAGGCTCTGAATTACTTTTGAGCTCGAAGCCCATTTTCACTCGTTGAGCATTAAGCTCTGGTCATTTGCCACTCTGGTCACAACTACATTATGTTTTATGCATTCATGAAATGGAATGGAACAATCACACATTTACACAAATCATTCGATCATTTATTTCCCATGTCATCGGACCTCAATCCGGCATTTTACATTAAGTTGAGAGTTCGTACCTCCATTTATATACAATACATATTCAAATCACATTTATCAATCAATCATATTCAGTACACTTAGTTTGTCCAATTCACATTCAATGAACACTTCAATAACACAATTGCCAGTACACAATCATCGGACCTCCTGTCTGGAACCCATATCAATATCACTATTCAATAATCACTCAATTTATGAATTCGATTCAATTTGAAATAACCAAATAAACCATAAAATAAGACCATCTAGGTCTACTCACAGTACGCTCCAGATAGCAATTGTTTTCGTGACCCGGAAACGTATGGATGCGGATGTTCTATCCTGCATCGTTAATATACAAAACACATTTTGCACACACATCACTATTTGCATAATTACAAAACCAATCAATAACTATGTGTAACATATAATGCATGCTCAATGATAATCCCGGGTATATGATTCATATTCACACATTATGCTCATTCTCAATTTCATGATTCACATTATCTAGTTGGACTTAGACTTGCACTTCATTTCATAAGCTCTAAATTACCCATTCAAACTTACATCTCAAGAATAATTGATCACTTTATATCATAATTCAATTTCCCATCATTTCTTTTCTAATCCCCATATTATCTCATATGATCCCATTTTCTTTCATAATTAAACACTTAACATCTAGTGCTCAATTTCCTTGAATAGCATTACAATCATATAAACATTTTCATCTTCATTCACTCATACATTTGACACTTTTGATTTCATCCATCTATTCTCTAAGTTTTAACTTTCAATTTCACTTCAATCCTTTCATACATTAGTCCCATAGACCAAGGATCATTCTAGGTTCACTTTAAAACCCATTTGAGGCTTAATTAATATCATTAGACCCGTGACTGTCCGTTAAACGGACATGCGTGTCCGTTAAACGGACACATACGGGTCACTTAAACCACATTGAAATTTCGACCTCAAAACTTCCAAATTTTGAAAGTTTGCCTGAAATATAAGTTGTAGATATCGAAGTCTACTATCAAAACCATATATAAAGCATCTCATGCCGAGTTCTACACAAAGAGTTATGCCTCTTGCACTAAACCATGTTCAATTGAGTTTAGCAAAAATCCATATTTTGAACTCTTCCCTTACAACACTCATGTTCTCATGCTTAGCCAATTATTTCTAGTGCAATACTCATCAATTATCCATTCTTATCACTCAATGTTAATTTAATATCATCCATAACCAAGATAGGGTCCATTATTGATCATAAACACTTGAAAAGCAACACAATCATAGACATTCATTCATAACAATATCAACACCCCATTGCCTATCTTCATGCCAACATTTGGAATCTTTCAAGACAAAATTCACAATCAATAGCTTCATAAGATTTATAGCCAATTGCCTCTAGTTTCATTCAAGCCAAATCTCAACTCCTCTAGACAATTATACAAACAATTATGCCTATCCAAGTAGAGCACACTCCCAAGATCAAGCCATTTCAAATTTCCAGATTTTCCATAAGTTCATTCTTACCATTTAACTCATTCAATTCCTCTTATGCCTAGATCATCACCTCTATTGGAATTCTTCATCAATCCCTACCTCATTCAATTCAATAACTCATTCACAACAAATCAAGAGCTAAAGTTTACCATTATCCCAAAACAGGGCATAAAACAATATCCAAGTATAAAACCATTCTACACTCATCCATGCATCTCTTTGAAAACCCATTCATCTCTAAGCCTTTCCATACCATTACATGTAAGTATCACTCATTCTACACATACATAACAAGAGAAGAACACACTTCATCATCATCCATAACACAAACATAACCCTTGCACAAATCAATTCAACACACTCTAGTTTAAGCATCATGCAAGCTTAAAATAACCATGCTTATAACATTAAAACCATAACTTACTTGATTTTCCTTCAATTTCTTCAAAGTCACCATGAAACCCTAACTCTCTCATCTCCATAATCTTCATCTTCTAGGAGGTTAAGCTAGGTTTTTCTTAGCTCAACTTGAAGAGACAACAAAGAGGGAGCAAAAGTAGAAGATGAAGCAAGGTTTCCAAGCATCAAAGCACCAAAACATGAAGGAGGAGAAGAGGGGGATGGGGAGGTCACGAAAATGGAGAGAGGAGAGCACAAACAAGTCACCTAATGGTCCTCCCAAAGAAAATATCGTGAAAGAGGGTAGGGGAGGCTTTAATTACTTAACACTTAAGTTGTATTTGACTAAATACTAGGCTAAAACAATGCCACCTGGCATAACCCTAAACCTCCACTTGTCATTTCCTCATAGCTCATCAATTTCATCAATTTCAAACTCAATTCCTAATAAATAACACTTGTCTATAATTCCTAAAATCATACATCCAAAATCTCAATATTTAACAATCAATTCTACTGCCAATTACTTATTGATCTGCCACTCGACATTTTTCCTAGTCCAAATTTTTCTCCGAAAAATTCTAGGAAAAATTCCTAAAATTACCCAAAAATGCCAAACCGCTAATTTCACTATCCAAAATAATTTTCGATAACTACAACTCGAAATTCTCAAAACAATCACCTGTATTACCAATTATACCCGGAAAATGTCAATTGAGTGCATGATCAAAAATTTTAATGTGTGCAAGCATCCAATTTATCAATGAATATCCACATATGATGCATTTTTATTAAAAACTCACTTTAAGGCCACATGTACAAAAATTAAAACGGTCAAAATTGAAATTTACCAAAGTGGCTCCAAGCATGTCCGTTAAACGGACACACATGTCCGTTAAACGGACACAGACTAGCTAAGCAACCTAAAATTATCCGAGAGTGTCCGTCAAACGGACCTCCCTGTACGTTAAACGGACATGAAACTACTAAGCGTTCCAATTTCTCCCGAGAAGGTCCGTTAAACGGACCTACATGTCCGTTTGACTGACATGAGCCTTCCAATCAGTCCGTTAAACGGACTCTCGTGTCCGCTTAGCGGACACACCTTGTCCTTAGGATAATCTGACATCCGAGACTGTCCGTTAAGCGGACTTCCGTGTCCGTTTAATGGACATATGCAATACCAACATTCTTCAAAGATTTTTCCAAGTTTTCAACCCTCATTTAATCATCAAACACACTCCCAATCTTCCCAATCATAAGAATTACAATCCATTTCCTCTAGTTTCATTTAAACCAAACCTATTAGCTCATAAGCACCATATTTTTGGGTTCTAACCCTTAGTAAGAGGGTGGGATGTTACAATTATTGAGCCAATAGATTTATACTATGAAAATAATGACATCACTGCATATGAAAAAGATCCAAAGTCGCATCAACAGTCTAAATATATGTTTAAGAAATTCCATTTATCAGGGAGAAAGTGGAGTAACAAGGCATAGCATTAGAATGAGTTCTCACTTAAAAAAATCTTACATATCCTCTCACTAAGTTGTTGTCTTAAAACTAACATGATCAACATATGGATGATATTAGATACATAGGTGATTGGCTTTAGTACAAGCGAGAGATTCTTAGTTTATAGCCTTACAATTATTTATCTTTATGTATTTTGTTAATTTTATTTGACATTTAATATTAAAGGTAATATCCTTGAATAATTACAATAAAATTAAAATTATGATGGGATAATAATTATAACATTCAATTTGTATTTATGTATTATTCCTAAATTATTTCTATTTATGTATTATTCCTAAATTATTTCTAGTTGTAGTTTCATCAACGCAAGATAATGATGGCATGGTAAAACTAGTATATATTATGTTTATTTCTCATGAAGAAAATGATTGATATCATAAATTGAAATGTAGAGGTACTTAAACAAATATGTAGGTGCTTACTAAATAATAATTTTATTGAACTAACCCGATCATGAGGATCTCAAATAAAATATTACTTATGCGTTTGTGAATTTTTTATTTTGATGGGTGTATAATTGATCCTTAAATTTGATATTACTAACGTATCTCATGTAAGAATTACTATATTTTGATGCTACTTATGACTTATCCTATTTAGGGTAGTTTAATCGGCAGTACTTAACTACTTAGGGTAGTTCAATCGATAGTACCTAGATATAGTATGAACTATATAAAGATAGTTTAATAAGTTAATAATGAACTCATCACTCTAAAGAAATTAAAGAGAATTTGTTATAGCTCTTTATTAGTAATGATAACTTCTCTCATCAAAGTGAAATTTAAAAAGATGTTTTCAAATACTAATTATAAATCAATTACTAATTATAATTAGTAAGAACAAACTTGATTAAATTTGAAAAAGTAGACACTATATTCATACTTTATATATCAAATTAAAATATTAGATGAAGAAGAGATTAAATTATACGTTATAACCTTGCATAAATAAGTTGAATTTAACCATTTTGACATTAATAATATTCAAGTAGTTATGACATGTTGTCAGATATCAATCTTGATCTATAGTTATAAATTGTTTAACTAGAGAATTAAAGATAAACTAAAAGGAGTTATAATTATGAATTAGAATAATAATTTATAATTACTACTAACATATTAGGAAGCTAATGAGTTACAAATAAAAAGTAGTTAAAAAAGTAATTTAAAATGAAGTTAATTGTTAAGTTTGAAAATTTTTATGATCAAATATAAGTATTAAAATTAAAGTTCCTGATTATATTTAGAGTTTGGACAGATAATGTCAAAGTAAACAGGGTATAGGTACAAATGAAGTTGTGTGAAATTATGGACGATTTATATCCTAATTAAACTCTAAAACCTCCATTTTCTCCACCTTGAGTCAGAGAAGAAGCAGTAAATGAAGGCGCCACAATAACAGAAGAATAAACCTTGGAAGTAAAACCTTCAAATGATGGGCTACACAGGTTGCTGAAGCCATCTTGGTCATAAAGATCATAGCACACGTCGATTGTGTTCATTCGTCGTAGTTGATGATGAACAAACGATGGTATCTTTAACAACCACGTCAAAGTCCAAGGAATAAACTTGATTCCCTGTACTTTGATTGCCTAAGGGCCAACCTTAGGTTGATTATGACGATGAAGAGAGCATCATATAAATATAGTTGTCATATTATAATGTTAAAGGAATGATGATGAGGATAACGGCAGGATTCATTGTCAGATTTAGGATATTTTGGTTTCAAAAAGTATTAGAGCTGAAATACGAAGAGAAGAAGTGGGAGAAAGTTTTCTTATATTTTTTCCTTATTTACCATTAGCTACGTATATAGAATAAGAAGCAACTTCTATCCTAATTTGTTGCCCAAAATTTGGACTGCTATAACTGAAAATAAAATAACAACTAAATATTCAAATTAAAGATTTTATTTTAATCTTAGCTAATTTTATTCCACCAAAAACTACTAATGATTTGGAACTAAAGTGCCAATATTCAACACTCCTCCTTGGCACTTTTGTGATAAACGTCAATCTTATGTCTGAGAGCTTCAAACCTTTCCTTGGGCAAAGCCTTAGTAAGCATATCTGCAAGCTAATCATCAAATGAACAATGAACCAAAACTATTTCATTGGATTGTTGTACCTCACGAATAAAATGAAATTTGATTTTGATATGTTTTGTCCTGCCATGAAACACTGGATTCTTCGAGATTGTCACTACTGAACGATTATCACATTTGATTTCATTTGGACCTTTCTGTTGACAACCAAGATCCATTAACAGCTTTCTTAACCAAATAGCATGATTCACAGCAAAAGCAGCAACAATATATTTTGCTTCGATAGTCGATTGTGTTATTGTTTCTTGCTTCTTTGAGCTCCATGTGAAGACACCTAAACCTCAAGAAAAAAAAGATTCCCATAAGTACTTTTGAAATCATCTAGGCAGCGTCTCCAGTCACTATTTGAATATCCTAACAACTTCACATATTCATCTCCTACATTCTTAAACATAACACCAAAGTCTATGGTACCCTTCAAGTACCTAAGTATTCTTTTTGCAATTGTAAAATGTCTTTCAGATGGAGAATGCATGTATCTAAATAGAATAATAACAACAAACATGATATCTGGTCTTGTTCTTGTATGATATGAGAGACTTCCTATAAGACTTCTGAACATACCTTCATCAGCTTTCTTTGCATCATCATCTTTACTTAATTTCTCAGATGTTAATATTAGGATATTTGCTGGCTTATAATCCTCTATGACAAACTTCTTCAATATATCAGCAACATATTTTTTTCTGACATATGAAAATACCATTTCTTGATTGCTCAACTTCCATACCCAGAAAATATTGCATCACTCCAAGATTCATCATTTCAAATACTTTCTTCATTTCATTTTTGAAGATTTGAATGAGATTAGAATTGTCTCCAATAATGAGCATATCATCAACGTACAATGAGACCACCAAAATTCTATCGTCTTTATTTTTTATGTATAAGGTTGCTTCGCTATCACTCCTTTTGAACCTAATCTGCAGTAAATGGTTATTGATTCTACTGTACCAAGCTCTTAAAGCTTGTTTAAGGCCATAAAGAGCCTTTTTTTTAGAAAATAAACATGTTTTTCTTTTCCAGAAATCATAAAGCCATCTGGCTACTCAACATAGATCTTTTCATTAAGAAAGCTGTTAAAAAATGTCAATTTAACATCAAGTTGATGAATTTGCCATTCTTTGAAAGCAAAAAAGGCAATGATTAATCTTATAGTATCATACCTCACAACCGGTGCAAATGTTTCTTGGTAGTTAACTCCTTGTTGTACATATCCCTTCACCATAAGTCTTGCCTTGTGCTTGCATATCGAGCCGTCAAGATTAAGTTTATTTTTGAATACCCATTTGACTCCAGTTACTTTATGCACTTTAGGCCTTTCAACAAGTTGTCATATTTCATTTTTGTTAATCACATCGATCTCCTTTTACATTGCTTTTCTCCAGGTTGTTGAAGCCTTTGCATTATGGTAATTGTTAGGTTTTGAGACAAAATTGTACCTTTGATATATATTTTGCAAAGTTCTTGTACCTTTACTTGGTTCATCATCAGAGGCTCATCTAGCAAAATTTGTGAGGACTCATCTTGCAAAATTAGTGGCTGGTTGAGCTTCTCAAATTTCACATCTTCAAGATTATCCCAACTCTAGGCTACCATTTCATTAAATTTAACATCCCTGCTCGCAACAGTTTTATTAGTTTTTAAACAATAAATTATTTATCCTTTTGTGACAAGAATATAACCAACAAAAATTCCTTTTTCTACCTTCTTATTAAGCTTGTCTCTCTTTGGTTTTGGAATTTGATAAAAACAAATACATCCAAATATTTTGAGATGATGCTCAGATGACTTTACACCATGCCAAGCCTTATATGAAGTCTTGTTTTTTATAGCCCTGGTAGGTAGCTTGTTCAATAGATACATTGAGGTATTGACAGCTTCCGCCCAAAATTTCTTTGGTAAATTATTCTTAAATAATAGGCATTTAGCCATCTCCATCACAGTCCTGTTTTTTCGTTCACTTACACCATTTTGTTGGGGTGTGTAAGTGACAGTTAATTGATGCTCAATTCCTGCATCTCTGCAAATCTTATCAAATTGGCTTGAGTTGTACTAAGTGTCGTTGTCAAACCTTAATGTTTTAATTTTCAGATTGCTCTGGTTTTCAACATAATTTTTGAATAGTTGAAACTTGGCATAAACTTCACTTCTAGCTTTCTAAAAATAGACCCAACACATTCTAGAGAATCATCAATGAAAAGTAGAAAGTATCAATTACCATTCTTTGATGGAACTGACATGGGTCCACATACATCTGTGTGTACAAGTTATAGCTTTTGAGAAGCCCTCCTAGCTTGGCTTTTTTGGAAACGGAAGCTTCACTTGTTTTCCTTATTGAGAAGCATCACATTCATTTGCTTCAATTGCAATCTATGGCATGTCTTGAACAATATTCTACCTTTTGAGTTTGGATAAACTCCAATGGTTAAAGTGACCAAATCTTTTATGCCATAAGTTTGAGTCACTCAAGTCCACACCTGCATATGCTTTAACACCATTCCATTCCAGAGCAAAAATTTTCCTTTTCATTTTTATATGAAATAATTCAGCTCCATTATTGTAAAAAAAAAAATAGGTATTGTCTTTAAATTCAAGAGAATATCACTTTTCCAACATTTGCCCAACATTTAGTAAATTTTTGGCTAAGTTCAGGTACATATAACACATCAGTAATAAGTTTGACACCTGCAGAAGATTTTAGTTTAGTTGTACCTTTACCTTTCACTTCTAGGAGGTCTCCATTCCCAATCTTCACAGTGGATTTAAAACTTTTTTCAAGATCTTTGAATACTGCTGCATTAAATGTCATATGGCTTGTGCATCCGTTGTCAAGAAGCCAGGTATTGTTAGCATCCATGGTGTGAAAATTTGAGGCAACGAAGAGTTTTTCATCATATGTTACTGACTTAGTTCTTTGTGCTTGCTAATTACTTTGAGAACTTTTGATTTTGCTTTTACATACCTTAGCAACATGCCCAAATTGGTTACAATTACCACATATTGCATCAGGCCTCCACCAACAATATTTCTCTACATATGTGCTCTTTTTGCAGTGCTTATAGGGTGAAAATTTTTTCTTACCATCATAGCTTTCACACTTTTCTTTTGCCTTCTTAACAAATTTTTGCTTGCCTTTACTGTCTTGTTGATTTTGAGCATGAAAAGCACCTTCAATAGCTTTTTCTTGTCTTAAAGTCCTCCTTTGTTCTTGAGCTTTTAGAGCACTCATCAATTCAAGCAATGAAATTTCACTAAGATCCTTAGACTCTTCAAAAGAGGAAATATTAGGTTAAACCCTCTCAGGAAGTGTCATTAGAACTTTTTCAACAATTCTGTTATTTGCAAAATCTTCACCAAGCAAACGAATTTGGTTAACAATTAAAGAAATTCTCTCAGAGTACTTACTGATGGATTCATCTCCTTTCATACTTAGAGCTTCAAAATCACTTTTTAGATTTAAAATTTTCATTTGTTTGTTCTAACACTTCCCTAATACTCCACTTTAAGTCTGTCCCAAGCTTCTTTAGCCGTTTTGCATGCCATGATTCTGGGAAAGACTATATCTCCCACATAATTTTGAATAACTGTTTTGGCTTTAGACCTTTTAACCTTTTCCTCAAAATGTACTTTGATGTGTGCCAATGTAGGATCTCTTGGAAGTGGAGGAATAGACCTATCTTCAGCGCAATCTCCCAAAGATCAAAGGCTTCTAAATAAGATTGCATTTTGACATACCAAATTTGATAATTTTCACCTGTGAAGACTTGCAGAGTTGATAATGAGACATGATTGTTGGTTGACATTTTGAAATAAAGGTTTTAATTTTTTTCTCACAGATCCTCAAAGACTAATTAGGGCTCTGATACCAATTATTGGTTTCAAAAAGTATTAGAGCTGAAATACAAAAAGAAGAACTGGGAGAAAGTTTTATGATATTTTTTTCCTTATTCACCATCATCTATTTATATAGAATAAGAAGCAACGTCTATCCTAATTTGATGCCCAAAATCTGGACTGTTACTACTGAAAATAAAATAACAACTAAATATTCAAACTAAAGATTTTATTTTAATCACAACTGATTTTATTCCACCAAAAACTGCTAATGATTTGTTGATGATTTGGAACTAATTATTTGTTCTTGAAAAGCTAGTTGATTCAATGCAAAAATTAAATAACCAAAGTAGGTAGTGATTTGAATTAGGTTAAAGAAATGACCATGAGAGATCGAGATCGAGTTGGTACAGGAACGAAATCATCAGTTCTATTTCTATGATGTGTTAATTTATTTCATCCTTATTTTTTCTGACTCCTATATAAATATGTAGAAAAAATGAAATGGAATAGAATCTTAATAGAATAAATAATACTAGTGATGTATTCCTGTTGATATAGAATAAAATCACCTTTTACAATTACTCTGTTATTATTCTGTATTATTTATTTTTATTCACACAATTTTTTGAGTCCACGTTCCATCTCATCCGCACATTTTACTGTGTATAGCATTGAGACAAGACTATAAGAGATGGACATCCTACAGGATCAGGGCCTCCCTCAAGGTACCTTAGTCGACTGGAAGAAACCGCTCGAATCTTGGGTTAAACTTAATTCAGATGAAGCAGTCAAGAACAAATCGAATCTTGTCACTACGGGTGGCTTAATTAAGGATTGTCAAGGAAGATGGTGTGGCGGTTTTTTACACCATATTGGCAGCGGCTCCCTTATTACTATAGAGTTATAGGGAGTCCACTCGGGCCTTAACCTCGCATAGACGCTGGGGTATCGCCGAGTGATAGTGAAAGTGGACTTTCTTAATTTTAAAAACATTCTCTCCTCATCCACTATGGTTTTTACTACGGATATTTATTTGGTGGCTGGTACCCGTGGCCTCCTACACCGAACCTTGGAGGTGCAGCTCCAATATGTGAGTCGTGAAGGGAATTGGTGTACTGATCGACTAGCCTCAATTGCGGCAATGTCCAATCCAGGCCTTCATATGCTTACCGAGCCTTCGATGTCTATTGTGGACTTATTTCATCGTGACCAGGAAGGCGTCCAATACCGTAGAACCCTGCGTTAGCTAAGGCCCTGTTTGTTTCTATTTCTTTTTTCCATTTTTTGTTGTGGTTTTTTTTAAAAAAGAAAACGATTCATTAAATCACGTGTGGTCGAGTATTGTTGTCGTTTCTTGTTTCTAAAAATAAAAAAAACGCAATAAGTTTATAGAAACGTAAAAAAGATGCTTTTGTAAGATTTTAAAACGGGATTTTTTCTCGTAAAAACCACTCGTACCGATTTCACTACCTTTTGTTTTTTTTAGCTTTGCTCTGTCTTCACTAGTTTGTGCTTGCTCCTTCATCTTTGAGAAATGGTTTAACAATAGAGGCAGAAGGGGTAAATACAGAAACCATAACACAAAAATACTGCTAGAAAGTTTCAAGCAACACCAGAAGTGGGATAAGCAAAATAAGTCAGTACCCAACACCTTCCTCCTCTGCGTGGTCAAGACTATACACATCGTCTGAGACCGCTATCACTTTCTCTCCTTCTGGAGTAATAAGCTTCACGTTGTATGTCGCCATGGCCTTAATCCGCCCTCCGCGCCCACTTCTCAACTCGAAAAGCGCCCGTCCCACGTTGTATGTAGCCAGAGGAGTGGCTGTGGCTGTGGATGTGGCTTATGGGTATGAGCTATAATACCAAGAGGGGAAAAGTGACTATTAACAAGAATGTTTGTGTCAGAAACAAGAAAAGATCATAACTTGTAGCAGTTCATGAGAAGAAAATAGGTAAACTTCAGAGTCCAAACCAACCCAGTCATCCCAAAGCACCTCCAAACAAAACGAGGAGGAAGAAAAACCATAAAGAACAAAGAAGAAAAAAGGAAAAAGGAAAATATACGAGGGTTACCTGCGCGGCCAGTCATGGCCAACATAAGCATAGCAAGAGCTAAGAAAGCAGCAGCCATGACAGGTGAAAGAAAAGGGGTATGGAGTTTGAGAGTCTGATGAGCTGCAGAGCACAAAGCACAAGTGCGGAGATAAAGTTGGCTGCAGTTTGTTTTGCAGCTAGAGAGAGAGATGGAAGGGGTTAGGTGTGCAGGCAAAAGAAAACAAGACAATACAGTAGTGATGTACAGCAGATTGTGGGGCGGAAGTGACCGTGATTGTTGTCTGTTTGTGGATTATGAGCCTGTAGCACAGCGATGAGTGTAGTGGGGGGTTCGTGTAACTGTGCTGTAGTCTCTATATAGTATATACTAATCATTTCTCCATCTTTATCGTCTCTCAAGAAAACCAAAAAAAGACACACACATACGTATATATGTAGGAAATTGATAGTCCTCGGGAGTCGTGAAAACTCACCCTTTTTGATCTGTGTGGTTAAAAATCAAAGCTTGAGCCACAAAACCTTCTTGTTTTGTCTAAAGTGAAAATGGTGTGTTTGGTTAAAATTCAAACACACCAGGTCGTTAATAATTTTTA
>JAOTAZ010000008.1:29609553-29629322 GCA_025629785.1 Erythroxylum oxycarpum | reverse complement strand
TATATGAGACTTCATATATTAATCATCAAGGTTCTACATATAACTATATCCATAACACAAAACATTGTTCAACACCCGATTAAACTATAACCAAGCTAATTTAATTATACCACCGTAAACCCTAACTCAGAGTTTTACGACAATATAATTAAATTTCAGACAACGTTTGGTTACTCCCCTTTGAAGCCCGTGAACTCAAGCCATTGCTACATTCTCAAGAGGTCGGAACGCCTAGCCAAGCATGACTCTCAAAGTTCTCATCACTGTTGAAACTCCGACGTCACCCATAGTAGAGGTAGAACCTGCAAAAGAGATGATGACAAAGTGATCGGTGGTGGTGGATGATGGTCGTACGTGGAGAATGGCGGTAGTGAAGTGTCAGACGATCTCCCCTTAGGTCTGCCGAATGTGTTAGTGGATAATGTCTCTGTATCTATTCTATCTCCCAAAATGACCTAATTCGGCAAGTTTTTTAAAGGAAGGGGTCGGGTCGGGTCGGTACAGTGAGAATTTTTCATTTAGAGTTCGGATATCCGTCTGCACGTCGCGACGAGTTAATTAATGGACGTTGCGACGTGCTGCTCTTGTTCGCTCGCTGCGGCGGGTGAATTATTTGAGGTCGCGACATGTCTTCAGTTGGATGCGCCGCGACGTGCTGGAAGGCTCATGTCCTGTTGACTTCCTGGCATGGTTGACTCCTTCTTTTCCTACAAGACAAAATAGCAATTTACAGTATCAATTATCCTTAAAAAAATTATAACGCAATTAATATCAATTTGCAGAAATTTTACTAACAAATTGTAAATAATATGAGCTCACTATAAGGAACTAATTTAAGCACAAAAATCACAACTTAGGAGTCAAAAAGTACATTAGCCGTTATAAAAGTGCAACCAATTTATAAGGTAAACTTGGGCTCAATCAAATTCCCCCACACTTAGACCTTTGTACTCCTGGACAAAGTTTACAAGAGTCGAAAGGATACAAGTGTAAAAGAAAAATTTGTCCATGCTCAAAACAGTAATAGGAAATTGACACAACTCACTTCCTCAGGATTCAATCAAAGCAAATTGAAAGAGTGCTAATAAAACAAACACTAAAAGAATTTAATCCAAGAGATTGGACAAGAGAGACGTCACTTAAGGTAAAGTGTTTGCTCTCGACTTACTGGTGTTTAGGGATATTTCACTCGCTATGTGCTTAATCCATACTCTACCATAAGCTTGTGTCAGCTCTATTTCTCCACTACAAGAACTAAGAATTTGAAGATCAAGAGGACTTTTCAGGGTTGTAATGTGCGGAGGGCTAGATGAATAGATGAAATGAAGGAAAGAAAAGGTATGAAAACATGCACTAAATTATGAAACGGATGTCAACAGTTGAACTAATAATCATAACTTTTTTCTTTTAATACGCAACTTATACTAATGACATCATATAAGGATGCATGCAAGTTCTCATAAATAATAAGACTCAATGGGCTAGCAAGGGATAAGTGTTTGCGGGATTGTGTTTGAGGAAAAGGGTTGAAGAAGGAACGCCTCTATCACATCAAAAAAATTCTAGTCCATAAAGCTTTGACTAAGAATTGAAACAAGTTCTAGAGAGATATGAAATAAGCAGATGCACATAAAGATTGAATAAACATTAGGCTCAAATATCCTTCCAATAAGCGTATCATCTCAATGAACAATCTCAAGTCTCAAAAACTTAAAGTGCTACTTTGTTAGCAAGCCCTCGTTTACTTTATGTTGAAAACATCGAAAGTAAAATTAGTCAACACCGACTATCATTAAAAGAATGGGATGTATTTTCCTAAACTCAAGCACCAGTTTGAAACTTATAAAGTCTTTGAAAACATAAGTTACAAGAGCCTATTGCGAAAAAATTTGAATTGAAAAAAAAAAACAGTTTAGCAAAAATCATTTCTGTAAAAAGGTGTGACGTTGCGGCGTGCAGCATTGTGCGCTGCGACGTGCGTGCTAAAGTGGCCATCTTTGCCGCGACGTGAAACCTGTCACCGCGGCGAGGAACAACAGAATGACAAAATTTTTCACCAAGTTTTAAAAATTGTGTAACAAGATGCAAAATTGGCTAACAAACACATAAGTAAGATGTCAAATAGGCATGCAACAGAAAAATAAATAGGGAAACAACTCCCCCATACTTAAGCAACACATTGTCCTTAATAAAAATAAAGTAACTAAAGCAGGAAAGTAACAAGGCATGAAGAGATAGAAGAGAAAGATGTAGTAGTGATCATTAATGGGAAAATAAGCCAGTACAAAAGGGCTAAGGATCCCAAGAACTAACTAAAAAAATATTACAAAAAAAGAAAAACAATAGAAAACAAAAATATAACAAAATGCCAGGACTACTCCATAGGATCATCGGCTGGAGGATCAGGAGGAGCGGTCGTAGATGTGCTAGGAACAGTCGAAGAATCACCGGTCGCAGGAGGAAGAGGAAAGCGCAGGTAAGCTGCAATTAGGGCGTACATCTGCTAGTGTAACTGGCGATTAGCCTCCAGTCGGGCTTCGATGCGCTGAACGGCCTCGTGAAGAATGGTGACCTGATGGGTGAGGGTGTACAAGGGAAGAGAGGCAGGAGAGGAAGGGGTAGGAGGGACGTCCTCATGAAGCAAAGCCTCGGGATGAATAGCAACAGCGGGAGTAGAAGGAAGGGGGGAAGGGACTGCAGGAGTGGGAGATAGAGGAGAAGGGTGGGGTGACGGAATTGGATGAGGGGGAGATTGAGGAGGAAGGGGTTGTGGTGGCTGAGGGTGAAGGTGAGGTTGTTTGAGGCGGACATATCGGAAGAGAGATGCTGGCTCGAAAGGATGGTCAGTAGAATGTTCTGGGACTTTATGGGCCCGAAACAGATCGGTAATCAGGTGGGGAAAGATGATGGAATGGATTAGGGTGGAGGTAAGGATGGATTGGTGAAGGGCGGAGACTATAGTATGGACAATGTCGACCGACCGGCCGACCAAGGGAAGGTAGATGTAAAGAGCTTGTTCCTTGGGGACTAAGGCAAGGTGGGTGGTTGGGAGAACATTGTTGCAGATCAAGTGAAGCCAAGGACGGGCCTCAGGGCGAAGATCAGCACGCCGGATATATCTCTGTGCGACCCTGGGTTGATGCCATTCGGCACCCTCGGGACAAAGGGTACGAAGGACATCATCCCAGGGGTAGTCACGGATGAGATCAACACAGTGACAGCGAGGGACTAGGAGAAGCTTGTAATGTTCGCGGATGGATGTAGTTGAGAAGGCACGAGGAATAGTAACACCTCGGAATTGAAGTGCCAGGGTGTCATGGTAACGAGCATGGATGTAGAAATGACGAACAAAAGTTTCATTTCTAGGAGTCCTAGGCTGCACTAGGCCGGAAAGCTGGTTCTGGATGAGCTGTTGAATAAAGGGATTGTTGTAAGGAGAGAGAGGAAAAGGTTGTTCTTTAACTAAAGCCCTGGCCTCGACTTTCGCAGCCAGGTCAGAATACTCCGGATCGACCAGAGGAGAGGAAGAGCAGGTTGGTGAAGCTGGGGGATGGGAAAAGTGGGAAGGTTGTGAAGATGGAGAGTGAGAGTGTTTTGAGGAAAACTCCAAAGATTCAGAAGAGGCAGCGGGGTGAGGTGGGGGAGAATGGTCGGAAGAAAATTCAAGTGAGCTTGAAGAGGGAAGGACATCTGAGGGGGAAGTGGGATGTTCGAAGGCGTTCTTTGTGCAAGGCATTGTCTTGCAGAGAAAATAAACATAAGGAAAAACCAATTAAGCAAAATGAACAAGAACTGATCCTCGCCGCGACATATGTTTTGACACCGTGGCGAGACAAGTTTTGTACTATACGTCGCGACGTGTTAAGTCACACGTCTCAATGAGACACTTCGCACTTCGCTTTGAGACAAGTTGCACGTCGCGACACGACACCTCACACATCGCGGCGAAGGGAGATTTTCTGACACATCGTGACTAACGAATGTCACCGCAGAAACCCACTCTAAAGCTACTAAACGAAAATGGAAGAATCAAACAAAGAGGAAAGAATGCTTACAATGTTGAAGGGAAAGAGACGATGGCAACTGAGGATGAGAGACGAATAATGGGCGACGGCGGAGACAGGAGGCGAGGAGGAGAGTCAGCTGCTACAGGGAGGGGTCGCGGCGCAAAGAGAAACAGTAGAAATGAAGATGAGGTAGCGGAGAGGAGAGGTGCCAGAAGTTGAGAAAAGTTAGAGGGTGATTTTACGATAACGTCACTGATCAAAGGGAAGGACCGCCGTGTAATAAGGGTAAAAAGGGAATTTTCGCTTCCTATGGTTACCGCACGATGAGTACACATCGCGACGTGGTAATTAATGCAGGTTGCGACGAAGAATTTGTCGCTCGTAGCGATGTGATAAATGAGACACGTCGCGTCGTAACAATTAGTGCACGTCGCGGCGTGACGAACGAGACATGTCGCAGCGAGTGATGCCACGCCCTGAGGAAATTTCTCGAAAAGAAAAAAAAACAATACCTAAGGATCCTAAGCATTCTTGTATGATCAATCAACATATAAAACTCATGTTCACTATTCTCTTCTACCAAGCACTATGTATCATTCATCCGAAAAGATTCAGGGCTCAAAAGGGAAGTTAAATTATTAGAACACTAAACTCAAAACCCACCTAGCTAAACTAATCCTACTGGTTAAGTCTCTCCCACACACTTAACCAACATACTCATGCATAACAATTTCAAGCTATTTCTAATCAATATGCACAATTATATTGTAAGTGAAAAAGAAGAGACGACTTGGTGCGCATAGTGGGTCTTTCAGCTCCTGATGGACGTCTGGCCTGTATCCAAGCTTCATCTCAGTAACTTGACTTCCTTGTAGCTCTATGCTCATGCCTATCCTCAAAGGTTCACCTGAAATATCAGCAACAAAATTTCTCTAAAGAGATCATTAGTAAGAGGATTCATGGTTCGTTCAAAGTCAACACATGCATCTTCCACAACCACATCAAGTATATTAACTCCAAGGAGTGAATAATCCTCATGGGGGTGTTTCATAACTTCATACATGTTGAAGCTCACCTGTTGATCGCCAACCTCCATGGTGATCTTACCTTCCTTCATACTGATCATGGTGCTCGTTGTCAGCAAGAAAGGTCATCCGAGGATCAATGAGGTATCCTGCACAACTTCAGATGACATATCAAGTACATAAAAATCAGCAGGAAATACTAAACCTTTTATCTGGACCAAGATGTCCTCTATTATGCCCACTGGATGCCTGAGGATCTATCAGCCAATTGTAAAACTACAGATGTAGGTTTCAAACTTTTCACACCTAAGGCTTCATAGACAGATTTGGGCATCACATTTATAACCGCTCTTAGATCTAACAGTGCTCTTCCTATAGTCACCTTGCCTATAATGCAAGGAATGGTAAAAGATCCAGGGTCTTGACACTTGATCGGGATTTGAGGTTTAAATAATGCGTACATGTTGGAGCTCACTTGGACTCTCTCATTCGACCTAAACTTCCTTTTGTTAGTGCATAAGTCCTTTAGATATTTAGCATAGGCCGGGACTCGCTTTACCAAGTCCAGTAAGGGGACATTGATCTCAACTTTTCCAAATAAGTCAATAATATCCTTTTCATGTTTGATTTCATTCATTTTCTTGCTCATTAAATACGAATTTGGAAAAGGAAGGTCTCGAAGGTTTACCTCCTTACCTGTGGCTTTGTGTTCGCTCGAGTTCTCATTCTCGGCTTTATCCTTGAAACTGCTTGGGGTAACTCCTTTCTCCCTAGATGTTGATTTCTTCTCTTTCAATAAGCTCTCTTCTTTGACACTCTTTGGTCTCTTTGTTATATCCTTCTGTTGAGGTGCTTCTTCAACCTTAATTTTCTCACTGTATGATTCTTCTTCTGGAGTGTCAAATCTTACTTGCTTCCTGCTTCGCAAAGCAATTGCATTTAGGCTCTTTAGGTTCATCACGGTATTGGAAGGAATTGTCCCACTACTCCTTGCTTGATTCTCAGTCATGTTGTTGGACAACTGAGTGACATATATGTTGATGTTTTCTGCTTTGGTTTCCCATTGCTCCATTCTCTTCTCCAAAGCATTGAACCGAGTAGCAGTCTTAGAAGAATCCTGTTGAATCAGGTTCGTGATTGCATTAAACTGGTTAGCATTGGAATTCCTCTCTTCATTCATCAGAGTCATCATACTATGCAACAATTGATTCGTATCTTCCTTAGCAGGCACCATCAGAGCTTGTTGATCCGGGAACTGGTTGTTTGAAGGTCCAACTCCACTCCCTTGTTGGAATCGGTTTGGTGTTCTACTCTCATCATTCCTCCAACTAAATCTCGGATTGGCTTTCCATCCTTCATTTATGTGTTGGAGTACGGATCCCACTTTGGATTCTGCCTTCTTGGATACACTGTCGACACTTCCTCATATCTTCCAGGGCATACGCTTGAGATGTGCATCACCGACCCACAAGTGTCGCAACTGGGTGCGGTAAGATCCATCGAAGATAAGGGGCGATGCACATTCAAGTTCTTTAGTTCGACAGTGATGAAAGATAACTATGATGTTATCCTATTTTCCAATGAATCCACCTTTGATTCTAGACTTTCCATTCTTTTTGCTTGAGCTGTTAAAGCTCCCACTTCATGCACTCCTCTAGAATCTCTAACGCTGTATTGTTGGTGGTTTAGAGCCATCTTCTTGATTAGATCCCAAGCTTAAGGCGCCATGAGGTCGATCAAAGATCCTCCAGATGCTGCATCCAGCATTCCTTTCTCTTGACTCTTCAACCCATCATAGAAATACTGCACCAATTGTTCATCCAGAATTTGATGATGGGGGCACCTTAAGAGCAAGTCTTGAAAACAGTTCCAGTATTCATACAAGGATTCATCGTAGTCTTGTTTTGCCGAGTAGATTTCCTTCCTCATTGAAGATGTCTTTGAGGCGGGGAAATATTTCTCTAGGAAGGCCTTCCTCAAATTAGCCCAGCTATGATAGGCATTCCCTACATGCCTCGGGAGGCTCATGTAACAATCTCGTGCCTTTCCTTCCAAGGATAGATGAAATACCTTCCAGAGAACTTGATCCAATGCTGCTCCTACCGGTTTCATGCTCTGACAAATCATTGACAATGATTGTAGGTGCATATAAGGATTTTCTCCTGCCAAACCATGAAATTTAGGAAGGGAATTATTAATCAGCAACCCTTTAACTTCAAAATTCATATCAAAATTAGGGCAAGTAGCAGTAAATGGGTCATAATTAACATTAGAAGTTGTTGCTTCCTTAATAGTCCTACGTCTTTGATTTCCGTTGTTCTCGCCTACTCTCTCTTGCTCACCATTTAATCCATGATCTCCATTCCTAGGTTGGTTAGCAGGAAAGTTAGGGTTTGGCAAAAAGTTAGGGTTTTCAGCCATATTTTCTTTTTCTTGCTCAGCTATCCTCAATCTCTCTTGTTGTTTCCTCTCTTTCCTAACTTTCCTAAAATGTCATTGTATTTCTGGTTGGAAATGAACAGGCCTAAGTTTTCTGGGCATGCACAAGAACAATCCACAGAGACAAGAATTGAAGCTATAACAAAATTGACTCATAATCACACAAAATCAAGAAAAAAGTGAAATGTGATGGACGCGAGTGTATGAGTGTATGAACATGTGTAAAATTGCTAAGTGTTAAAAGTAGAAGTATGAAAGTATGCTTGTGTATGTTTCTAAATGTATGCTTATATCGCGACTCTGTTGTTTCGATCTAAAGATCGATCCTTTAGAAACCGAGTCAAAAATAATTAATTCCAAAGATTGCGGTATAGAATGCAACCTCGGGTCGTCTCACTTAATCGGAACCGACAAAAAAGGTTTAAGCTAGCCTATAGTCAAAAAAATGCAACTAAAGTTGATAAATGGGGGTTTTGTATATTGATCAAAATTGAAGAAAATAACTAAAATTAAAGAAAATTGTAAAAAGGTATCTTTTGGATTTTTGGGAATTTAAAATAAACAAACTTCAAACAATGATCGAATAAGATAAAGTCCTCTTGAAAACGAGCTTAGGTTATCACAGTCCAAAACAAATTTCGGGGATATAGTCCACTAAGTTTTTGAATAATCAACCTTAAAGGACCCTTTAAGTCCAAGGATTTAATTAATGAACTCCATTTCTTAAAACCTTGTTTAAAAGCATCTTATGTGAAATGGACAAGTTAATGCAAGTGGTCAATCGAATCAAGTATAATCATCTATATCAAACACAACTAGGCAGATAATGTGGATTAATGCAATCACTAAAAGACATATATGAGACTTCATATATTAATCATCAAGGTTCTACATATAACTATATCCATAGAACAAAACATTGTTCAAAACCCGATTAAACTATAACCAAGCTAATTTAATCATACCATCGTAAACCCTAACCCATAGTTTTACAACAATATAACCAAATTTAAGACAATGTTTGATCACTCCCCTTTGAAGCCTCGGTGAACTCAAGCCATCGCTACATTTTCAAGAGGTCAGAAGCCTTAGTCGAGCATATCTCCGGAAATCCTCGCCACTGTTGAAGTTCTGACACTGCCCATAGCTACAGAGATAGATGGTGAAGGTGACAATCAAGTGGCCGAAGGTGATGGACGGTGATCGGAGGTGGAAATAATGGATGTAGGGTGTCGGTCATTTCTAGTGGCTGCCAAAGTGGTGTGTGTGTTCTCTCTACTTTTCTTTAATCTTTGTAGCCCCCCTTCTTTAACCTAATTTGGCAAGTTTTTAAAGTAAGGGATCGGGTCAGGTCGGAACAGTGAGAGAATTTTCCATTTAAAGTTCGAATATCTGTCTGCACGTCGCGACGAGTTAATTAATGGGAGTCGAGGCGTGATGCTCTTGTTCGCTCGCTGCGGCGGGTGAATTATTTGACGTCGCGATGTGCTGTTGCTTGTTGATGCGCCACGACGTAGGAATTGGTGTACGCCGCGACGTGTCTTCTGCTGGATGCGTCGCGACGTGCTGGAAGGCTCACGTCCTGTTGACTTCCTAGCATGGTTGACTCCTTATTTTCCTACAAGACAAAATAGCAATTTGCAGTATCAATTATCCTTAGAAAAATTATGACGCAATCAATTTGCAACAATTTTACTAAAAAATTGCAAATAATATGAGCTTACTATAAGGAACTAATTTAAGCACCAAAATCACAAATTACGAATCAAAAAGTACATTAATAGTTATAAAAGTGCAGCCAATTTATAAAATAAACTTGGGCTCAATCAGCTCCCCAAGGTGACACACTGGGTTTGATAAAACCCTTATCCAACAAATCCTACAACTGAGTCTTAAGTCCCTTAAGTTTCTCAGGTGCCATCTTATAAGGAGGAATATATATAGGAGCAGTACTTTGAGCAAGGTCGATAGTAAACTTCATTTCCCTATCTAAGGGTAATCCCGATAATTCAGTGGGAAACACATATAGGAAATCCCTAACAATAGGAATATCCTGTACTGTTTGCTCAGTTCAGGTATCAGTCATATAGGCTAGATAAGCCTCACATCCACTTCGAATCATCCTGAAAGTACTCATTGATGAAATCAATCTGGCTAGCACTGCTTAACTAACACCTCGAAATATTACTCTTGGTTGATTAGGAGATTCAAGAATGTCTTCTTTAGTATAACAATTCATTACAGCCTTATGAGTAGTAAGCCAATCCATACCTAAGATGAGGTCTATCTCTTTTAACTCTAGTACTATCAAATCAACTTTCAACTCAGCTTGGTCAACCCGAATAATACGTCCTTTACACACTTCTCCAATCACTATAGTACTACCTACCGGTGTACTCACCTCTAAGTCACATTTCAACACCTCTCTCTCACAATGCAATTTAGAGGCCAAATGTGATGTGATAAATGAATGTGTAGATTCTGGATCTAACAATGCAAATGCCTCAAATTGAAAGACATATAACACACCTATAATAACATCTAGATAAATATGTGCCTCCTGTCTAGTAATAGCGAAGATCCTAGCCTAAGACTACGGTTGGTTACTCCACATATTAGTTATAACACTAGGACCTGCTGAACTTGTTTTACCCCTACCTCTTCCTCTCTGTCCTGCTCCACTATCTCTATTTTGTTGGATAGTCATATCAGTCACTGATCATCCTCTCACTCCAAATTGTGCTCCCAAAATCGCGGGGCAGTCTTTAATCTAATGCTCAAAAGAGCCACAACGCAAGTAGGCTCCTGACATCTTTCAACATTCTCCACTATGTTTCTTTCCACAATGTTGAAACTAGGCATCTGTTGTGTTTGCCCTCCAAATACTTGACCTCTACCACTACTAATATGAACAAAACCACCTCTTAGTCTAAACCTTGACCGTTTAAATCTATTCTGTGATTGTAATGATCTATTTTATTGAATCTGCTTCCAAAATCAACTTGAGACTCACCATGCCTCTTAATTCTGAACTCCTGCCTATACTTTCCTTGTCCATTCTTCAGTAACTGTTCAATTTGGATTGAAACAACCCGTAACTCAGTAAAACTACGTACTCAGAATGGTAATAGCCAATCTTGTCTTGATATCCATATTCAATCCATCCTCAAATCGCCTACTTCTATCCTCCTTAGTTGGAATCAAAGCAGTAGCATACCCCATTAATTCATTAAACCTCACCTCATACTCGGCTACAGTGAGATTTCCCTATTTTAGATCAAGAAACTCTTTCATATTACTATCCAATTAGATCTTTGGCATATAGTCTCCTTAAAGACCTTCAGAAAGTCTTCTCATGTCAGTCTATAAGGTCGAGCAGAACTATCAGGAATAGTCGTCCACCACCAACAAGCCGAGCCTTGAAACAATGAGGTTGCGTAGTTAAACCTTTCATCAGACTCACAGTTCATTTGATTAAATACCATCTCCGTTCTCTCCAGCCACCCTTCTGCCTTAGCAGGGTTTGAACTTCCATAGAAGTCTACAACCCCCCGCTTCCTAAGTTTATCATATCTCATTTCTCTCCTCTCAGGACCTCTCTAAGGCATTTGTTTAACTTGGGGTACTAGGGACTCTCTATTGGCTCCTACAAACTCAAGGTCAGCTGATTTTGCAACTCGATCTCCTATAGCAGATGATTTATAACAAACAATAATTGTGATCACTATACATGTCTCTCACTAGATTTCATATTTAAATTCTTATATATATCCCTAAGGATGCTAAAATATACTTTGATACCAAAATTGTAGCATGCCATTTCTATAAAGCATATACCCAAACATCCAGAGGATATTCGAGAACATGCCCTATGAGAATGGCATGTTAGAATAGTCATATTAACTTACGATGGCATCACACATAACACAAGTATTCAAAATGATCAATCTCCCCATTTCATTCACAAAATAAACATACTTACATTGTACCATTACAATTCATATATATGTATTTACATTACATAACATTTGAGAGTTTACAACTCCATACAAAATGTTAACATGAAATGAAAAGCTAAACAAACATATCATAACTAAACTCCTTAAAAATTAGCTGACTAGACTTTTGATCCATTCTTTTTCCCAAAATTACAGTACTATAATTCTACTTAGTTGTCTTAGAAGGTAAAACTCCCTTGTACCTAAAAATCAGCGTTGCAATTTTGATGAGTTTGCAAACTCAATGAGCAAACCATCATCGATGTGCTCACTCGAGTTAGAACACAAAGTCAAGTATATATCCAATTTCAAGAAGTTTAACGCGTCATCCAATATCAAATCCCACATCACATTTTGTCATATTTCATCAAGTACAAGTACAATATGTAAACAAACATTTCATAACACTATTTCAGAATAATGCATTAATTCATGTCAATCATTCATATGATACATGTAAAGTTATATATATGCAAACAAACATGTGATTCCATTTTCATTTTACTTTACTGTAACTGGGATCATTTCATTTACTGTCTCGTATTTGTTGTGGATAGAGGGCTCATTATTAACTGAGCTTGTGACTCTTTATGCACAATTTCTAAGCTTAAAGCTCTTCTTCACATTGGTCACTCCGATCACAACTCCTTTATTTGATAATGCATATTAATATAATATAATGCATCAATTCATATAATATGTTATCAATACTTTTCATTCAATATGTTCATGTCATTTTTCACATTCTTCGGACCTGAGTTCGACATTCAACTTTCAGTTGAGTACACATTCCATATTACACATACAATTTGAAAACACTTCCATATACAGTGCCATGTATCAAACTCCTAGGACCAATAATGTCCAAAATCATAGCAATCATATAAGTAACCATTACATAACTGAAAGTTAACCAAAAACAATTCAATTATAGTGAGAAACATCTAGGTTAACTCACAGTATGCTCCACATAAGCTATTGCTTTAATGATCCAATAATGCCTTGATGCTGGCGATCGACTTGTGCACCTAAAGTCATGCAATACACACATAGTTCACATATTACTAAGTTGTTTAATCAAGTGAATATTCAATCATTCACATGTATATGTGTCATGTTCAATGTATGTTCATTTGAATTTTTGGGTATGTATCCTTATTCACAAATCTTGACCATTCAAACATCATAATTTGTATATAACTAGTTGCAATTAGGTTTATACCTTACATAAACTTGATTACTCTAAATTCATCATTCATACGTTTACTAACCCTTTTCTAGCAATATATTCTGTTGGACACTGATTTCAAAACCCAACCTCTTGTTCTGATACCACAACTGGTAGACCTCGCTTGTTTCTAGAGTCCAACGCTTACGAAATCATAATACCAAACATGTTGGATCCCGTTTTTGGAACCCAACTCTTACATTGATACCACAAATGTTAGACCAACCTCTTGCTAAATCACCACTCATGTTGGATCCCGCTTGATTCTGGAATCCAACTCTTGCAAAATCATGAAAAGCGTGCATATTACCTTCAAGGGTTATTTCATTCAATCCTTAATAGCCATCACCGGTCCATCTTCATTCTCATAACATCCCAAAAATTTTCTCACATTTTTTTCAATGGTGTGCCCACACAAATCAATCACCATGCTCAAACTCATTTCGCCTACTTGTGCACAAAATTTTGAAATCTTCAAACCATAATTTCAATTGGACTTCTTCAAAGAAATTATAGCTCTAAGTCTCTTTTTTATTTTGAATTAAGAACCATCTTAATCAGAGCTCTATAAATCAAGATATGCTTAAAAAGACAAAGTATATTCGTAACCTAGTTGTGCTTTCCCAACCGATCCCTCATTTTCTTTCCATCAAACTTTCTCAAATCAATTTCAGAAGATACCAATTTTCATGTGGAGATAGGTATATGTCTTAGGAATCCATTGCTTTAAGAATTACCTCATTTGGAGGTCGGATGAGGAAGTTATGACCAAAAGAATCTAACATGTTTAAGTCCTCAATCATGCGGTAACATGTCTTGGCGCGATTGCCATAACTTTCACCACAGATGTCGGATTGATTTCATTATTAGACTATTGGAATGAAGACGTCTAGATATATAACTTTGATGAGACTACAAAGTCATATTCTGCCTATAAAATAGTCAAAAATTACGATTTACTGAAGCTATCCCGTGAATGTTCGTTTAACAAACATGTATCAAAACTTGATTTCATCGAACAATTTTTAGCCTTATCTCTCTAGTTTAATCCAAATCAAGAATCATCTCATTTGGATGACTAAAGAAAAAGTTATGGCTAAAATAGCAAACATACTCAATGAATATGTTTCAATTACATTTTCCAACTTTTAACTTCCAACATTTCACGTATAACCCATCTTGTACCTAAACCATCTTTTATACTTCATTTCAAATTCAAGAATCCTTCTTTTCTTTGCACATGAATAATCTCCAACAATTTCTCATTTAACAATTCTAGCTTCCAAGAAAAGTTCGGGGTCCAACATATTCACACAATTTTTTCCCCAATTCTCATTCATTTATACCTAATACACATTACTCATATCCGTTGGATCATATTTGCATTCATAAGAATACCTTTATACCTTTAACAACTCATAGTTTTCCAATTTAAACACATTGATATCATGACAATACATTCCTTAGGTTATAACATCAATTAACAACCTAAACTATCAAATCCTTAACCAATTAATCAAGCAACTATCTAAGTTCATTTCAAGCCCTAATCAAATCCAAATGCACCAAAGTAAAGTGACTTATCCTTATATGGTTCAACAATTACACAAAATAGAAAATTTTAATTTCAAAGTATTGCCCAAGATTGTGGGGGACCTTTCCACGACCATGGGATGAGTGTCCTGAAGTACATTATCCAATTTCCCTTAATTTTCCAGATTTTAACACCTTCATACCAAATTCAAAACATCTTCATATTAGTCAATTAATTATATCTCAATTATAACTTAATTATACTTCAATTCCTCATCAATTTCATCTCAATTCCAACTCAAAATTATTTAATTGGCAGCTCATAAACTATTTATCTTTCATACATACAAAAATAAAACAGAAACTTTCATTCACTTAATCTCATCATATATGTAGTCTTATTTTTTTCAAATTCAAGAACACTCATAAATTCACCTTCATTTAAACTTAAAATTTCAATCTAAATCATCCATATAGCAACTTATAACCTATGGTTCTCACACATCAAAAATAAAATAGAAAAGTATCCAATTCATTTTCCAACACACTTCATCAACACCATCACAATTCAATCATTATAAACTTTCAATTACAATATGCCATAAAGCTCAATACTTTACTTACTTATTTAGTTTAAGTTCCACCTTAATTCATCCAATCTACTTTTCCTTATATGCATCCAAGATCATCTCAAATACAAGGCAGGAATTTGATGGGTTTTTAGCAAGGATAAAAGACAATAGCAAAAACAACAATGTTTTGGTTTCATAACTATCTTGTGAAGGGTGAAAGCATGGATTTTTGGTGTGAAAATTGGACATAAAATTTAGCAAAACATAAGGATGTGAGGGTATCATGTTTTGATGGTGAGAAGAAAGAAGACGAAGAATGAACCCAGTAGAAACTATCCCTACAGTAGCTTAACTCATTAGGTGCTAGGTGTCACCATTTTATGCATTCCATTTGTCCCATATATAAGCGGCCAAATTTCATCAAAATCCTAGGCTATTTGTCACTCAATCATTGCTGCCTTTTGTCAATAAATTTTTGATGCCAAATGTCACTCAATTCTACTACCATGTGTAACTTATTTCATAGGATTAGTCATTCTAAATTTCCATGTGTCAATTTGACAATTTTCCTAAACTAAATGCACATTTTAATTTAACTTTCGAATTGGAACAAATAATTCCAAATTTACTAATTGTAATCCACCAAACCAAAATTCAAGACATAAGCAATGCACAATTCACATCATGATCATTTTAAACCTTTCATACCCCAAAATATGTGAATTGAGTGCACATACAATCAATGCAATATGTAATAACTCGTTCTTCATTTTGAGCGTTAAAGCTTTATTCGTTACTGGGAATTCATGAATTGTGTTTCATTTAGATGCATATCATTAGCATACACATATGAATTATGAATTATGATTTTGTACACATTGCAAAGAATGCATATTCACTCAGTTGACTCATTCTAAGGTGTGAAAATATTAAAACATTCGTGATGTGAATTTTGAAACGTTTATGCCCTGAATTTTGGTTTTATTAATTACAAGTAATGAATTTATAATTACTTGATATAATTGGAAAATTGAGAAATTAAATGTACATTTGGTCTAGGAAAAATGCCAAGTGATAAGAAAAATTGATACTTAGAAATTAGGATGATTAACACAATTGAGCGACATTTGGCATTGATCGATGTGTGACAAATGGATTAGTAAGTTGATGACAATTGGCAATTGTGATTACATGACATATGACTTAGTATTATTGGGGACATATGACAGCATATTTACTTGATAAATTTTGTTCATGCCTTTAGAAACATGGCAATTTAATTTGGTGACAAATGCCATTGTAGTAAGGTGACACCTAACACCTTAGGTGTAAGCATTAGTAGGAGCAACTCTAACTAAGCTCATTCTTATTCTTCCTTCCTATCACACACCACTGAAACACTCTTCTCTTTCACCTCCCTGTGTTTTTTTATGATCATCTCCAATCACTACACAAATGATCCATGTTTTACCTTCAAAAAGTTAAGTAAAAGATCACATTGTTGTTGTTCATTGAACCTAACCGAAATCCATCCAAGTTCCACATTGAATGTTTGATGATTCTGCATGTTTGGGGTACTAATCTATAGTGATTTTTTAGCTGGGATCAAAACTAAAAGAGTAAAAGATTAGTGTTTACGGCATGTTATAATATAGAATTGATGATGATGAATTAGGATGAATTGTGAATGATGTTAACGATTGATTGTGCTGGAAATTTCTACATGAACTTAGGTACTTTTCTGTTATGTTTTTTCGTGGAAAAAATAGTACATTATAGAATGTTAAATGGATGATTTAGGTTGATATTTGATGTATAAATGAAGGTGGATTCATGGTAAAGATAGGTGCTATTGAAGTGTTCTTAAATATGGAAAATTAGAGTTGTAGGTTAAAAATTATGGTTTCGATTTCATCTTCCTTTTCGATCTATTTTACATATCTTTATGGAAAGAATTTGAAGAAACTCAAAGAATGAAAGTTTTACATATATGTCTTAGCTTAATCTCTGTGAAAGTGGCTTAATAAAATAGTGACTAGCGCTTGAGTTATGCTTGTTTTCCTAATACTGCCTGTGACAAACCCTTGGGCAGGAATCTTATATTACTTCCGAATTTTTTGGGACTTTAGAGCTCAAATTAGTCAAAGTATAAAACATGAAAATTGTTTATTGATGTCTTATTAATTCTTTTATGAAACAATTTGGCTAGAAGATACCTTGATAAGTTTAGGTAGTTAATTGAAGTCATGACCTAAAGAAGGGACTATTTTGACGTGTTGAGTTCAAATCTGGAAAATTATGGTTTGTTAAAGGAATAAATGAGTTTTTCAAATGCAAACATGATCTTAAGAACATGTGAAATGTGTATAAGGTATGGATGAATTAGCATTAAAGAATATGGGGAAATTATGAATGAGGATTGAGTAAATGTATGAAAATATATTGCTGGAAAAAGTTTAGTGAATGTATAGATTTAGTTTGCGGAAATTCCAAATTGAAAGTAACAATTGTGTTTATGTTATAAGAGATTTTTGATCATGAAAATGTTCAAGGATAAGTGTAAAATATGATTTGTTAATAGTATAAAGATGTTTTTATGAATGTAAACGAGATCCAAATAATATGAGTATGGTGAATTAGGTATGATTGAATAAGAATTGAGGAAATTGAGTAAATGTATAATACTAGGAAAAAATTGATGAATTGATGAATGATTAATGGAAAGTGATCAAGTTTACTTAAGGCATAATCCCAATTGCAAACTAAACGATGTACAAGTCATGATGTATAAATGACTATGATTTGTGAATAAGGTTACATACCCAGAATGATCAATTGAGAATGCATTAAACACGACACATATACATGTCTAAATTTGAGTATTTATCTGATTGATCAAGTAGGGATGTGTACATGTGTGTATTGCTTGATTTAGAGGCACAAATTGACTGAAAACCATCCAGGCATTGTTGGTTCATCGAGGCAATAGCTAACTAGAGTGTACCGTGAGTAACCTAGATGTGTGACCTCGATTAGAAACGTGTTTTGCTCATATTGTTTCGATTAAACTTGATTTCCCTATATTGAATCGATATTGATATAATTATGACATTGATTATTCTGAACAATTGATTGTCCAAGGATTTTGGTATTTAGGACTATATTGGGAGTGTTTGTGATTTGAATGTGAATAAGGAAAATGAATTCTCAACCATATGTTGAATTTCAGACATAGATTCGATGAATTGTGGTAATTGAATGTGTTTTTTGACTAAAATGTGATTGACAAAATATTATTCTAAAATGTTGCACTTCATTACATGAATATGCATGTTCATATAAAGGAGTTGTGACCGGAGCAGTCAATATGAAAAGATCTTTAAGCTTAGATATGTTCCCACAAAGCCTTAGGCTCAACGTTTAATGAACCTGGTATCGACAATGGGTATAGGAAAATATTAAAATGAGTCTGGTATCCACAACGGATATAGGATGATAATCGATAAATAGGTGCTTGGTCACAACAAAGTAAAAATGAAAGTGAGTCTGATTTCCATTTGCATTTATAACTTTACATGTGTTTATGAAATAGTTGCAAATGAATGTTGAATTATATTGAGATAACATTGTGAAATGCCTATTAACTTGATTGTGATATGAAGAATTGTGATAAATGAGTGAAATTTTTGAGATGATTATATGAAGTTTTTACATTCAGAAGATGCTTCTCAAATGATTATATGATTGTATTGTTAAGGTGTTTGTTGAAGCATGATGAATAATGTGATATATGAGGCATAAATCTGTATGATGTGTTATATTGATTGAGTTGGGTTTTATTCATGTGATATATATGATCTTTTTTGAGTGAACACATCGATGATGGTTCACTTATTGAGTTTGCAAAACTCATCAAAATTGCAACGTTAATGTCGGACCCTACTCCCGGAGCCCGACGGTCCTAGGAAATGAACCCTACTGAGGCCCATCCCCGAGACCTGAGCCTGGCTGACACTTGTTAGATGAATACTGTTGTCTAAACTTAACACAAATTTTCTTTGAAGCAACCCAAAATAAAAGAAGAAACCACTTGAACTCCTGTTGGTGCTCGGTGGTACTCATGGCCGAGCACCTCCTAGCGTTTGCTGACCGAGCTGGCGCTCGTTGGCCGAGCACCTGCCTGGTGCTCGCTGGCCGAGACCTGACTAACTAAAACAAAATTTCAATTAAACACAAAAACAGCTCCTGGTCCCTACCGAGCGTCTGAGGCTCGGTGGCCGAGCACCGGCCTGGTACCCGCTGGCCGAATTGACGCAAGCACCTGCTCACTGGTCAAGCTGGTGCTTGCTACCGAGCGTCTGGGACGCTCGCGTACCGAGCTAGCACTCGCATGCCGAGCTCCTGAGACCTGACTAATTCAAATTGAAGCACCTGTCTGGTGCTCGCTGGTGCTCGGTGGCCAAGCACCTACCTAGTGCTCACTGGCCGAGCTGGCGCTCGCTGGCCGAGCACCTGCCTGGTGCTCGCTGGCTGAGTACCTGCTGGCTTGCATGCCGAGCGCCTGGCTACTCGCGTACCGAGCTAGCGCTCGCATGCCGAGCTCCTTCGATGCCTGCATGCCGACCTCCTGGGTCGTTCGCCTGCCGAGCTCCTGGGATGCTCACTTGCCGAGCTCCTAGGATGCTCGTGTGCCGAGCTACTAGGATGCTTGCGTGCCGAGCTAGCACTCGCACGCTGAGCTCCTAAGATGGGGCTCGGGCGTGTCCCCTGGCGCTCGGTATAGCTTGGACGCGTCCCCCTTTAACACATCTAACTTCTACTACTGACTTATTCCACTACTGCTAAATTGAGCACCTCAAGCCGAACATTCAGTCCGACTTACCAACACTTGACTCGCTGCTATTGCTCATCAACCTATCACAACCGAACACTCATGCATTTCAGACCATATCATGCAATCTTTGAAA
>JAOTAZ010000008.1:29577961-29588663 GCA_025629785.1 Erythroxylum oxycarpum | reverse complement strand
TAAAACAGTGTTTGCTCTTCTTCTCTATCCTCTTTACTTTAAATTTGATTGAATTGGTTTTTGTGTGTTTAACTTCTGATTTTATTGTAGCACTGTTTCGAAAAGTTCGAGAGATCTATTCAACCCCCCCTTCTAGATCTTTACAGTTGGAAGAGGCTAGTACTTATCCATTTTGGGAAACAAGCTCAAGTCTTATTTAGGGAGCATTTTTGTTTTGTTATTTATTATCTCTTATTTTAGGCCCAAGGACTTGTTTATGAGTTGTTCTTTTAGTTAGTAGCATCTGCTTTGTTTGTTTAGGCTATTTTGAGACTTATTTGTTTTAATGTGCTTAGGCCATTCCTAAAAGGACTTGGATCAGATTACGTTCAATAAGCTAGATACTCCTAGATTTGTTAGGATTAGCTTAGTTTTCATTAAATGGCCTTGCAAACCCATTCCTAATTAGGGTTAGGACTTGGTCAAGGGTATTTATACCTTATTATATCCTTGTAACTGAGGGTTTTGATCATTAATAAAATTTTCAAAGTTGACTTCTTCAAGTGAGGCAAGAATGTCTTCATGGTTACTTTAAAAAATTGATTTGCATCAACAAGTAAGTACTTGCAACGTAAATTGATTTTTGATTTCTTTATGATTGGGTCTTAAACTTATGATTTGCGGTTTGATCTAGAATGTTCTTATAATAGAAAGATTAGGGTTTTGATTCAATAGGATTAGGGGGTTTCAAGAACCTTGCTTTCTTGGGGCTTTCGTATCATCTTGGTATCAAAGCTTTGGCTTAATTCTATTGAACACATACGTATCTTTATTGTGTTTTTTTCTTATTTGTTTCTTAAAAAACATGAACAGTATCGTGAATAGTATCAAAAAATAATGAACAGTAGCAAAAAAACCATTGAAAAAAACGTTGAGTTGTGTATTTTAAACCTTGGGCAGATTTGAAATTTGTTATTTGAGCTCTAGGGTTTTTTTTTTTTAGTTTAGAATATATTGAGTGTCTTTCTTTGATTCTTAGTTTACTTTCTTGTTTGTATCTTTCTTTGCTTCCATCACATTGAAATGGACAATCTTACATTCATATTGTTCAATTATAAACAAAAATTATTGCATACACATCTTTTCCATCCGGGTATTAGCATACTATTTTATTTCTGTCCGTGCATTACTTTGCTTCTAGAATTGTTCTTATTTCATTTCTTAATAGGATTTACTTTTTCTTTCTAATTAATTTATGTTGCTTGCTGTTTGCTTAGTTTTTTGAATTGGTTTATAAGAAGTAACTTTAAAGACATCACTTGGGAGATAAAAAGTAAGAGTGCGTGAGCTTATTTGAGGGAGTCATTGTCGTGACTTAAACATGAGGGGAGTAACATCATCTGAGTGAAACACGTGAGGGAATGTATGAGATTGTTTATTACTAACCTTGTTTTGCAGGTATATCATTTTATCTACAATGTCACAGGGAGGTAGTAATGACGAAAACCAAGGGGGAGATGCAAATATCGCTTTCACTTTGAGAGCCATGTAGCAACAATTTGAGATGTTCAATCTACCCTTAACTGAGATTAGGGGACAAATTGATGATCTTAGACAAGGAAGACACGAGGAACCTTAAGGTAGGCATATAGGTTTGTGCCAGCAGCAACCACCACCTCGTAGACCCCCACCTCAGTATGAACCAAAGGAGGATAACTTTAAAAAAGAGGAGGAGTTTGAGGTACGAAGACCTAGGAGAGCTCAGAGAGTTGAGCCATTTAAATTCAAATCCCCACATTTGTCATTTTTTGCATGTTTTCTTTAATTCGTTTTTATTAGTCAGTTTTATTTTCTTTTTCTTTTTCTAAAAATCCAAAACCCCCCATTAAGTGTAAACACCGGTTAATTTCATTTCTTAAACTTCACACACACTCTTTGTAGGATTGAACTAGACTCACCACTACTACAGTAGTAGTCTAGTTATTTTTATTTTGACTAGCATAACGACGCGCGGTCAGTATCTAATGATACGGAACAATTTAAGCACTCGGTCACAACAAAATAACAAATGGAAAGTGGGTTTCATGTGCACTGCATATGCATAATATGAATGATTAAATTTTATCGAATGTGAATGTGAATTATGTGTTATGTGATTGGGTGAGTCATCGAGATAGTCATTCATTGAGTTCGCAAAACTCACCCAAAATTTGCAAATATTTTTCAGGATCAGAAGAATACCCCGTTAGGCAAATGGGAGTATCCCTACAGCATACAAGTAAGGGATGGGGGGTTAGGATCAGTTCGTGCCTGCATTTATTTCTTTATTTTTTGTACTGAATTGTATATTCCGCAACTTTTGTATCAAATTATGTATTCCAAAAGTTTTGTAAAATGTTTATATGATTTATGTTGTAATGCAAAGACATTATGACTAAAGTGTTTTGTATTTGGAAAAAGGCCCAAACGGCTATTGAAAATTCTTTTGATTGTATTATTATGACTGCAAAATTTTACGAATAAAGTGGGCCCGAACAAGTTATGGATTTCAAAAAAATTGTGTGTATGTTGTTGTTTCAAAAAAACTGTACAGAGTTTTGACTGATTTAGTGCTCTAGCATGCCACCCTCACGGGGCACGGACTCGAATATCACCTATAGATGTCAAGTACATGCCTTGTAGGAGTGGGGTGCTAGACTATATGCTTAGCACGGTGGTTTTTCCTCCATGTCAGTTCTGAAAAGAAGATTTGAGAATGGGACAAAGACAACCACAGAGGCTAAAGAAAGATGTGTTGTATTTTGGAAGATGTATGTTTGAGTATGTTTTTGAGTGGTATCAAATGTTATGAGACATATTTGTATTTTCATGTAAATGGTTTGTAATAACTATAATACTTGAGGGATTTGAATTTAAAGGCATTTATTTTGATATATATATATATATATATATACATTGTGTATAATGTATTCTGTTTATTTATGTCAATAACTTATGAATGCAAAGTATATTGCCTTATTTTTTAGGAATTTATGAAATATATTAGTATGATTTAGATATGTTTTATATGGCATCTGTATATCCTCTTAGGGGGTATATGGTGTTACATACAACACTTGCTTTCTTTCATTCCTTTACAATATTTCTTACCACAATCATATCACGATACAATCCTGAAACATTCTCTTCTATCTTGGATCACTATCCAAACCTATTTTTCTCATTCTTCGCATCTCCAATGCATTTGACCCATTAGGTTCCCGATTATATTGGCCTCTTGAATCAAAACTTAATTCAAACAAGTCATGAGCAATATCTAGCAACACATCATGACCCCCAATTGACCGAAAAGTTAGTGGTTTGACTGTGAACCCTTGCATAGACAACATTCCTATGCAATTCATCCTTTCACCATCTATACTTAGAGCATGGTTAAAATGTCAACTCCATTAAACTGATGACATCACATCTAGTCCAAATGGTGTTAGTTCTTGTCTCCAAGGCTCATTACTTAATTGGATATGTCACTGAAGACTCTCTTCATAACATTTCCACTCTGGCTAGAGATTCCTGATAAATGACCCCGATAAAAAGCCTTGGATATCATCTCCTTCTATCAAGAGTGGTGAATCCTTTATTTCCTACTCAATTACCTTCAAATACGTCAAGTTGTACCCAGTCACCATCCTATAAGCAACCTCTGAGAGACAACAAGGAATGGAGTCAAAGTACAGGATCAATATCCAAGATACCCTTGAGCACCTTAAGTCTAAGGATATTTGCACTATGGCTATGATGAGACCATAATTGAGACTAGAATAGAATATCCATATGATTGTCTCATGGCAGGTCATCTAATGTACTTACTACTCTTAGTAAGCATCCATATGTTAACTCTAAACAACTCATGCTTACAGCTTATGAGTTCTACTGCATGATCCAATTAAGGAGTATAACATGTGCTGGTTTATTTGGATTAATAATGTCCCATCTCATTAATCATTTGACTATGGATAATTTAGATACTAACATAATTACACATGATAGGAATCTCACTATCATGATCTCATCATGATTTCCTTCATGCTATGTAATGTATCAAGGACTCCATTAATTCGATTTAAGATCATTATCAATTCATAAAGAACTTGAACATCAAATTAATGAAAATGCCTTTTATTAATCATAAAGATTTATACAATAAGCACTAAAGGTGATTGCCTTTAGAGCACTTCTCTAACAAGGTGGTCTTAGGATTTTTCTATAAGAGCCACCAATAAGGTTTATATAATTAAGAGAATATGGATGTTGTTCACAAACAAACAAGCTCTTTAGAATATAAGGTTACATACTCGCTTTAGAAGTTCCAACTTTTTGTCTATTAAACTAAAGAATGATTCCATATGGTCTATGGTTTAAATACTCAAACTAAGGGAAGTAATAAAATTGGCTTTCTAACAAAAGATTAACACTAGGCACTTATCTTACTTTTGGCATGATAATTGGTCTATTTATAGTCCATCAAGTAGGTTACATGAACTTAGCATTCTAAGAAGTATTATTCTAGATAAGGTTACCATTAACAAAGGCCCCAACATAACTTTGAGGAATTCTAGACTATTTAGTTCTTTATTCATCCAAATTCTGACAATTTCTTTAATCCTTAGAGGTAAAGTTAACATTCATTAGAGCAAGCACTCTTCTGAAAAATTCACTGATGATTCATATAGGATACTTATCAGGGATCATGCACTTAAGATTGGTTGGCATAAGATAGTATGGTGTCACTAAATTTGGCTTAGAGCATCTTTTATTCCTTGGTTAACAATTAAAGAAAAACTTAGTTCCTTACATAGACTTAGTAGATTTCTTAGCATTCCTAATGTTTATATCTTCAATCTTCATAACTAGGAATTTGTTGAATATCTAATCTTCCAATCTCCTGCTATTTCAGCTATCTAATTAGAATCTAAATTATATATAATATTAGGGCTCCCTCTTGTAAATGGAATAAACTTATCTAGTGGTTCTATCTTAAGCAAGGAAATGTCTTAAGTGAATTAACTGTCTCTAGAATATCCTTAAACACAATAGTCTAAAACTTGTAGGGAGAAGGAAACTAACCATCTTTTAAGGAAAAACCATTCAATCACAATTTCTCTTAACATATATGATCATATACATATGAGAGCAACCAATAGTTCGCCTTTCTCATCTTAAGCTAAATCAATTCGATGCAAAATTGATCCTTACTTGCTATTTGATGATAGTCAAAATTGGACTGTATTACCCTAAGGTATACAGAATGAGCTTAATACTATGTAAAGACCCCATATAGGGATATTTATGAACCAGGATGAGGATAAGCTAATTCTCAAGTTTCAAAATAGCTTAGATATGCTTGATAGGCTTTGTATGGTTATGAAGTGTTGTTTTTTTTCATATGCTTAAGGCTCTCTTGTAAGTTCCTCTACTAGTTAAGAGTTTTCTAAACTCTACTAGTTATTAGATGTGTAACACGTACTCTAATTTCTTATTATTACACAATTTATTTAATCTCTCTCTCTCTATATATATATATATATATTTTTAATCAAAAATATTTAATTTTTCAAACAAATTTATTTTCACCTTCCAATGGTTTTTTTCTTGTTAAGAAATATAACTCATAAGATCAAGCTTGTATGATCAAGATTGTCTTTGTTTTATGTTAAAATTATAGTTATTATGATATATCGATATTTCATGTAAGAAGAATATAAAATATTTTCACTTATTAATTTCAAGATTTTAAGTCAAGTGATTTTTTATGGATATAAAAAGGATACATAAATTTGATGGTAATAATATACATTTAAACCTACTAATGAATAGCATACCCACCTATTAGAAATTCTTTCCAATCCAATAAGAATCCCTTTTATCACACTTTTAGATAGTCTTCAATTACTTTTATGTTGGTTTAAATGGTATACCCACCTATTAGTTAGAATATTTTCCAAGTTGTTAAGAATGACTTTATCACATTTTTAAATAATCTTCTAATCCATTATGTTAAAGTCTAAAGATAAAGGTATTTAAGTTATTTTCCACAATTATTGCATTCTCCTTCTAATATTTATATTTTAGAAAATAACCTCTAATATGACATCACGTTATACTGATTTTGTTTTTAATTATTCAAAATTATCAAATATGAAAACTTTACCTATAAATATCAATAAGGCTTATAAGAGGATCCAGAGATATTTTCTTTGATTAGGTCACTCAAATATGCGTGCCTTGACCAAATTTAAATGGAAAGAGCTTTGATTATTCAAGGATGAAGGTGTGTTAGGTTTTGATTATGCATCACATATCAGAAACACACGCAACAAAAAATAAGATGAAACCCAGAAAATACAGAACCAAACATTTGCCATTAGATGTGGTACAAAAACATAAACTTAAGAAGTGTACCTTACAAACTCTTTCGTTCTTCGTTGTCTTCACCTCTTCGGGCTGTTGTAAACTACAACAACCAAAGAAGGACATCTCTAATGATATCCACACAAAGTGCAAAGCTTGAAACCTCTTAGGAAGAATGGTTAGAACACACAAAAAGTGCTAGCTTTGATGTATGTTCTTGACAGAATAGTTTAGAGAATAAGTGTGTATAAGATGAACTCTTCACATTTCTCACTCGTTTTCTTACAATAATATGCATCAAAATGAGTGAGTTTCTACCAACTTTGGCCTCCTCTAACCCCCCATCGTGAATGGAGGAATAATGGGAATTAAGTGGCCATGATGCCACTTAATTTGGCTTGAAACATTTGCTAGAAATTTTCCTAGTTGGCAACCATGCAACACTTGCTTTCTTTCATTCCTTTACAATGTTTCTTACCACGATCATATCGCGATACAATCCCAAAACATTCTCTCATATCTTGGATCACTATCCAAAACCATTTTACTCATTCTTCACATCTCCAATGCATGTGAATCATTAGGTTCTCAGTTATGTTAGCAACTTCAATTCAAGCAAGTCATGAGTGGTATCTGGCAACACATCATGACCCCTAATTGATCAAAAAATTAGTGGTTTCACTATGAACCCTTATATAGATGATTTTACCATGCAATTCGTCCTTTCACTATCTATACTCCACTTGATTCAGAGCATGGTTAAAATATCAAATCCCACTAGACTAACTGCGTCACCCCAATTGATGTTAGTTATTGTCCCCAAGGCTCATTACTCAATTGTATATGTCATTGAACACTATCTTCATGACATTTCCACTTTAACTAGAGATTTTGGAGTAATGACCCTAATAAGAGGTCATACCTATCATCTCCTTCTATTAGGAGTGGCGAATCATTTACTGGCTACTCAATTACCTTCAAATACCTCAAGTTTTACCCAATCACCACCCTATGAGCAACCTCCAAGAGACAACGAGGAATGGAGTCAAAGTACAGGATCAGTATCCAAGATATCCTTGAGCACCTTAAGTTTAAGGATATTTACACCATTGTTATTATGAGACTATCATTGAAACTAGAATAGAATATCCATATGATTGTCTCATGGTAGGTCATGCAATGTACTTACTACTTTTAGTAAGCAACTACATGTTAACTCTAAACAACTCATACTTACAGCTTATGAGATCCACTGCTTGATCTAATCAAGGAGTATAACATGCACTAGTCTATCCATAAAAATAATGTCACATCTCATTAATCTTGTGATTGTGGATAATTTAGATACTAACATAATTACACATGATGGGAATTGCATTATCATGATCTCATCATGATTTCCTTCATGTTATGTAATGTATCAAGGGCTTCAATAATTAGATTTAAAATCATTATCAATTCATAAAGAACATGAGCATCAAATTAACAAAAATGCCTTTTATTAATCATAGAGATTTGTACAATAAGTGTTAAAGGCGATTGCATTTAGATCACTTCTCTAACAACCTCCTACCTGCACCAAACCCAATCGCCTTTGTATCTAATACCATAGGGAAGTACATGAGAATCATATCTCTTTTAGGGCATCTGCTTAGTCAAAGGATCAACAATATTTTGATCAGTGGGCACTCTCTATATCTTGACATCATTTCTGTCAATGATTTCTTTAATCAAATGGTATCGCCTGAATACATGTTTGGATTTCTAATGAGACCTTGATTCCTTTTCTTGCATTATGGCACAATTGTTATCACAATACAGCTGTAATGAGTCAATAATGCTAGGAACCACTCCAAGTTTGATGATGAACTTCTTAATCCAAACTACTTGCTTTGCTGCTTCTGAATCAATAGTGTTGTAATAGCTCAGACCACCTGCCCACAGATATTGTTTGCTTTGGGTTACTCATCAGGCCAAGGCCCTCAGGGTTTTGCTCTTCCTGCACCCAGGAAAACACGTCCGTAAGGAATAGGTATCCGTACCCTGATAAGGCATATTTCATTCTCCTGACTAGCTAATGTGAGATCTCACAATATGCCTGAACATCCAGAGGACATCCAATAACATTCCTTATGAGAATAACATGTTAAAATAATCATATTCACTTATTATGGCATCATAAAAGCATAAATATTTCAAAGGACTAAATTTTCTCATTTCATTAACAAAAATAAACTTACTTTGTGATGACATTCCATAATCCATATATTTACATTACAAAAACATCTAAGAGTTTACTTTTTGATACAACATATCTAACATGAAACGGAATGTTAATAGAAACATTCTAACTAAACTCCACAAACATCAGCTGGCCAAACTTTTGAGCCATTTTTTTTTCCAAACTTGACAATACTAGACTTCTACTAGATTGTCTTAGAAGCTAGGTCTCCTCAGTATTTGGAAATCAACGTTGCAATTTTGATGAGTTTTGCGAACTCAATGAGTGAACCATCATCGATGTGCTTCACTCAAAATAGATCACAAACATCGTAATTATATAACAAAGTTCAATCTGTATCTCACATCACTCAAAATCAAATCCCATATATCACATCATTCAGAATTTAGTACCTGATCACAGTATACATCATATTTCAACAAGCCCATTATGAATCAAACATTTCATATAATCAGTTTAGAATATTTTAATCATTCATCTCAATTATTCATATCATCACCATGTACACATATATTGCATATCATTATGTTAACTCAATTTAGTTTTTCTTTGCAATCATTCACATGATACACGTATATATGCAAATGCACGTAAGACTCCACTTTCATTTTTATTTTTTTGTGATTGAACACCTATTTAATTGTCCCGTATCACTTGTGGATATCAGGCTCATTAATTGTTGAGCCTATGGCTCTTTGCGCACATTTCTTGATCTTTCAGCTTTTTTTCACGTCGATCACTCTAGTGACAACTCCTTTATCTGATCATGCATATCAATGTCATGGAATGCATCATTTCACATATTCCAAGTTCATACATCATATTCCAGCACACTTCATCATCAACATCATATACAATCCATCCCAATTCAATCATCATAAACTTTCTGTTACCACAAGCCATAAAGACCAATCTTTTACTTACTTGTGTAGCCCAAATTCCAACTCAAGATCAAACAAATTTAGCTCTCCATGTATGCAAAATCATAACAAATTCAAGGTAACAACATGTTAGATTTCGACTATAATAAAGGAAAACAATAATTTTATTCTTTAACTATCTTGTGAAGGGTAAAAGGTATGGATTATCAGTGTAGCAATTAGACACAAACATAGACAAAACACATGGATGTAAAGGTGAGAGGATTTCAATGGTATGAGAAGAAGAAAGAAGAAGAAATGAACAAAACTGATTTTACTTCTGTAGAATCTTAACACCTTAGGTGCTAGGTGTCACCTTATTACCATGACATATGTCCCTAAGCATGTAAGTAATTTGTCCCTCCCTTAGGCTGTTAATTGCCACCAACATGTTAGGCCATTTGTCCCTCCATGATTAATGCCATTTCTTAATTAATTACCTATACCAAATGTCATTCAATTATTTATGCCAAATGTCACTTAATTATAGGCTTAGTAATCCTAATTTTTCATATGTTCACTTGTCTTACCACTTGGCATTTTTCCTAGACTAAATGTACATTTAAATGCATCAATTTTCCAATGGTAACAATTAATTCTGAGTTTACTAATTATAAACCACCAAAATAAAATTCAAGACATAAACAATATACAATTCATATCATAATTATTTTAAACCTTTCATACCTCAGAATATGTCAATTGAGTGCATATATTATATTTGTAATGCATTCTAAATCATAATTTATATCTGTATGCTTATGATATGAATGTGAATGAAACACATTTCATGAATTCTTAATGACATGATATAAATGCAATAGTCTAGGGTTCTAATCCTTTAATATGAAAAACCGACAATTAAATTCATGCAATATCGATCTAAGCTTCAATGTAGCTGTCAATGCTTCATTTTTGCCCCAAATTCAGCTCAACAATCAATGCTCTCAGTTGTACTAAGTTTGGTAACCTCAATGCCTAAATCTGTGCTCCATTGTTATTAGATTTCCTACTTAATGCACAGCCATAACATTAGCTTTACTAGGGTGTATTAGTGTAAGTCGACTTGTACACTCGTGTAACTCGACTTATGCCCTTTCGGTACTAATAAGTCGACTTGTATGTTCGATAACTCGACTTATGTACCGTAAGA
>JAOTAZ010000008.1:29545806-29557026 GCA_025629785.1 Erythroxylum oxycarpum | reverse complement strand
ATATATACACCTCTCGACAAGAATAAAAACAAATGAATAACAAAATATTTAAGAGAAACAATATTCTAAAAAATATTTCTCAATAAAATGTTATAAAAATATAACGAGAAGAAAAGTAGAGTATTAAGTATTATATTTTAACTACAAAATATATTATGTAAAGAAATAAACAAGTGCATATATATATATATATTTGCACTTCTCATTTACCTCTTTCTACATACACCACTTGTAAAGTTGTCTTAACCTTTTGGTGTATATATAGTTAAAGGTAGAACACTTATGTGATTACGAAAAATTGAGATAAACTTATTTCGAAAATTGGTTAGACGAGAGTTGAAAAAAAGAATCAAACTCCACAATTATCTACAAACTTATGTTTCATATTTTATTGTGTTTATGAATTAATCATCTATAAGTTAAAGTGATCTTAACATTTACAAAATAATTGAAAATTTTATTGTTTATTACACGAAATAGCAAATCTTATCCTGATTTCCTAATGCTATTGTCCTTAACAAACATGAGGTTTAGATAAAAGATACGATATTGACATAGTTCTAATTAGATTATGTAAATATGTCCTAATCCAAATTACATAACTGGACATAAGATGATGAAAAAAAAAAAACAGAATCTCATTACATATGGAGGCTTGACATGTAGCATGGAAATGGAAAGTAAACCTTTATGAAGAGTGGCATTAACATCACATATCTTTCCGCTTGGCTGCGTAAAAGCATGATGATAGTTGTGTAGACGGCAACTAAAGAAATAAGGAAGTTCACCTCTCCACTCCTCCACATAAAGGACACTTAGAAGGGACATGTACATAAAAAGCGTGTAGTGAGGCCAAATTCAAACATCAAAACTCCTGCTATATTGCCCAACCAACCTACCAGCTTACATCATCATGGAAATCTAAATTAGCTTATAACTTAAACAAACAAAACCGTTGCTACTACAAAACAAATTAATACGAGTAAGCTTTTACTTTAGAGATACGGGCACGGACACGGACACGGATATGAATACGAACACGGCACATGACACGGGACAGGACACGGACATGGATACGGACACGGGACATGACACGGGACACAGATACAAGGACATGCCAATTTCTAAAATTTGATGGACACGGATACGACATATATATATATTATAAAATTTAAAATTGAGAAAAAAATTTAGAATTCATAATATGATATATATTGATTGATGTATTTCAAGACTTTCAACATTTTGATAGTACATATTTGATACTTTATAACCCCTTTCAAAAAACATAGAGCATATATTCTATGAAGTATATATTCCATTAAGCAATGTCCAAGCAGTCTCTAGATGTGTCCAAGTTGTGTCCACCATATGTCAATAAGTGTCTGACACAGACATATCCAACACGCAGACACGACTCTATTTTGTAGTATCCGTGCTACATACGATGTGTAGCGGAAAGAGGCAGTTTACGGCGCCAAAAAAAGAAAAAATAATACAAGAGAACGAAAAGGAAAAGGTGAAAGAGAAAAGAGGTTTGGGTTACAATTACGAAACCCACATGTTCTCTTCTCTTCCCCTACAAAAACACCTCTCTCTCTTAAAAGTTGGAAAGCAGCAACTAGACGCCAACGCAACCTCTGTCCATAGAGAATGTTTTATAATTTGGTAGAAACTCTAGAGTGTGTAGCGTAGCATATAACTGCTTCTTCTGTTCTCTTATCTCTGGATCTTCCACTCGCTCGCTGGTACGTATGTACATTCACTTTGCATTGCGATACATTTTGCTTGTTCGCAACTTTCTTCAGGATCGAGATTATCTTTTTGAAAATGTTCTTTACTTTCTGCTGATTCAGGGAATTTTGTTTGGATTTAGATCGTTGTGTTTTGTTGCAGTTTTATGTTTTTGCCTGCCTATCCATTCCAAACGCAGAGCACGGCGAGCTCGATAGTATCTGTAGATTACTCTTTCCACATTATAATTGGTTCTTTCTAGTTTCCTGCATTTTATCCGGAGCCAAACAAGGAGCGTTTTAACGTTTATTTGTTCTGCTCTTAACTCACAAATTAATCAAAAAGGCAGAGAAACCAGGGGAGAGAGAACCTTCTTTTTTTGAGTTGAATTGTTCCGTTCTCTCATCTCTGTCCAGAACAGGGCTTAATAAAACCTGCTTCTAATTTAATTTATGCCTTCAAAGTACCCAACTTGCCCCCGGGGCAGGAGTCAAAAGACAAAACGTTGAGCGTGACGTGTGTTTGTTTTTATGAGGGGGCATAATAGTCCAAAAAGATCTCTGTATATTTTAATCCAGTCGGTAGAAAAAGACTTCCAAGCAAAGAAAAGATTCTCCCTTGCTCATCAAAATCTTTGCAATTGCACGCCTTCCCATAACCATTTTTAAGAGTTTATTTTTTACCATTTCGGGTTTCTTCACTGATTTTCCTCAACTTGGATTTGTCAGTTCTTTTGTATATATAAGTCGTAAAGTTGTAGGTAACTTGTAGCAGTGACTGAAAAAGATTCAGCCCTGCATGTTTGATTGGTTGTTGAAACAAAGCATATAATGCAGTATGACTGACCAGCCCACATCAGATGGGGGGTCCATATCTAACGGCTGTGGATGAACAACTCAATCATCAGACAACGGCATGATAATCTTTCCGCCATGTCATATCATGTCATTGTTTCGTGTTATACGACTCGAGAGATTTTTGTATTTGTCTGATACTTTCTGTTCTCGAACGCATTTTGTATGATTTCGTCTGAACATGTTTCAGGTGAAGCAGGAATTTCGTGAAATAAATAAAAGAGTATCTTTAAGACGTAATGACATTATAGTTACATCAAGGTGTGTTCTTCTAGTTTCTTTTTTTTGTCATATATTGTATACACTTTGTTACTAACTTGGAGAAGTGAATTGGGTTGACGGCTATCTATAGCAAATGAAAAATTTTATATGGTTTGGCTATAATTAAGTTAGTGTCAAGGCTATAAACTAATTTTTGTTCTTGCCTACTGTTTATGTGCCATTTTCCCGACAGCATAAGTTTTTAATAGATTGATGCAGTTTCACTTTAGCGAGCTGACCCGGAAATAGGACATGCGGTTTTGTTCCTCTGAACGAATTGCAGGTAGATGATTAATTGATGCCTACTATGGTACATTGTTGCTGTATGTGATGAAGAAGACTGGTGGTGGTCTCAAGGAGAAATGGAGAGTGGTGGAACCGGCATCAGAATTGAGAGACATGCGATACTCAAGGACCCATCTTGGTTCGGCCAATTCCGGAATGGCTGCAATCCCTGGATGGCCAGATATGTTTATGGTTTCATCTTTCTACTTGCTAACCTCCTTGCTTGGGCTGCCAGAGACTATGGTCATGGTGCCTTGACTGAAATGCACAGTAAGATTACTAGTTTAACCAAATCCTTATTGTAGTTGCTAATGCTTAGTTGGGTTGGCAAAATAAACATCTTTCTCTTGGTTGTGGTTTCTTTTATTCATTAGACCAGTCATGTTGTAGTGCTGACACTTGATTGATATTGGTGGAACTGGGGGTGCAGGGCTCAAAGTATGTGCTGGCAAATCCGATTGTTTGGGGGCTGAAGGAGTTTTGCGCGTAAGCTTGGGATGCTTCGTATCCTTAGTTGCAATAACCATCGTAAAGGGAACTTTTGTTTAAATACTATGTGGTCTAGATCCTAGTTTGACTTTTGCACTTGTCTCAAAAGAAATGGAAATGACTAATGAGCATTCATTTTCTAAATAGACAAGGTAGGTTTGCCGGTTTGGAAGCTTGCTGGAAACTATTTCAGCAAATAATGTGCGTCAAATTGCTAGTTCAATCAGCACAAATGCATGTCTACCTATTAACTACACTATCTATGATATGTTTATGTAAGTGTACATGTTGTCTTTGTTATTCCTTATTTGTGAAATAGGTATTTTATATCGTCATGTTTCTTTCAACTGCTGGTACCTCGAAGACGTACGACCCAAGAGATTCATGGCATTCTGGTTGGTGGTCTGCCAAGATCGTTCTGTGGATTGTATTGACAATTTTCACCTTTTTGCTTCCTTCAACCTTTATTCAGATATATGGTTCGTGTCATTCCAGTTTACATAAGGCGAACAAGCTTTTCTGTTTTTCCCTTACGAATTTAATACGCCATCTGAAATGATGATATGAAATTGATGTCGGTCAAACTTATGCAATTTTCTTTCCCTTATTTTGCAGGGGAGATCGCACATTTTGGTGCAGGGTAATGTGATTTTTGTCAGCAAATCAGCTCAGTAGTGACCCAAGAAGTTAAAATTCCTTCTTTTCTATTTCTCTTTTTTAACTTTTTGTTGTTTCACATGTCAGAGTTTTTCTTCTGATCCAGCTAATTAGTATCATCAGTTTCATAACATGGCTGAATGATTGTTGCCTGTCTGACAAATATGCAGAAAGATGGTAAGAATGACGTAATTTGAAACTATTACCTACATGAATTCATACGCTAATTTTCAATTAGCACTTCTTCTTTTGTTTTTGTGTTTTATCTTTTAATCTATTACGTCTAATATATACCAATTCTATCATTTATCAATGCACCTCTGCATTTTTGGTGGAGGGGAGATAGAATACAAAATGTATAAAGAAAAACAACCGGATGAAATACAATGCTGCCTCTTATTATATGGCTTATCCAATAAAAACACATCAATTATCATAAATGGTCAAGGAGGAAATGGGAGAATTGGCCTCTAGCGCATAAGTTATGTCTTATGCCTACCATCTGATATTGTAATATGAATAATAACACGTATATATTTTTCCTGCAGCCACATACATGTCATGCTAATTGCAACAACTTCATATGTTATATGCCTTGTCGGGATCATTTTGATGTACATTTGGTATGCACCGGAGCCTTCTTGCCTTCTTAACATCTTCTTCATCACTTGGACTCTAGTACTACTACAACTCATGACTAGTGTCTCTCTTCATCCGAAAGTAAGTTTTGTCCCAACTGCTCTCTGTTTATTCTTAATAAATTTGTCAGAAGTAGCTAACTTTTTTTCGGGACAGATAAATGCTGGTTTCTTAACTCCAGGATTGATGGGACTTTATGTAGTGTTCCTGTGCTGGTGTGCAATTCGAAGGTACTGTTTCTAATGCTTTTCTCGTTATTTTAGACTTCCAACATCAAGCATGGATCTAGCCTCAGCTTTTCCAGATTTCTCACCAAAAGCAAAGAACAGAGCATTATTGCGCCCTTAACAACCTCAAATGATCAGCATTCAAGTGAATTTTCCATTTAGCTAAGCTTACTTTATTCTGACGAAAAGCTAGCTTGTGCACTATCTTGCGTTCGAAAACTGATACTCCTTAGTCAGAAACAAGCTTGAATTCAACAATCAAACTTTTCTTTTTCTGCTAGAAATTCCTTCTAAACAATTCTGGCATAAGGTTGAGCTAATTCAATCCCCTTGGTCGTTGAATCCTTCCACTTTTGTGATGTCAGTGAACCAGCTGGAGAGAGTTGCAACAGGAAGGCAGAAGCTTCAAAGAAAACTGATTGGCTTACCATAATAGTAATTTCCTGATTCTCCACTTGTATACTATTTTTTGTGGACTCGAGTACTAAAAACTACTGCATAATTAAAGGGACTGCTGGATAATGATAAATTGGTACCTAATCTCATCACTGCACGTTTTGGTAATTAAAAAGTGAAACAATTTCCAGCATGTCTACAAAAGGAAGTGTTAGGATAGGAGAAGCCATGCCCATGATTTGCTCATGAATAGGAATGTGGTAAAATGGAAGAAAGAGGGAGAAGAGAAAGTATTAAAAGCATCTAAATCTCAGCCCCAATCTGCAGTGTTTACATTAATTCCCTTGTTTCGAGAAATTATACCAGCCAATGTAAGTTATGCCCTTAAAACTATGAATGTAAGCTTTTCAATGATAAAGACCCCTTATTCTACAATTTTCTTCTTACATTTTTTATCATCGCTCACATCAACTCTTAATGTTTGCAGAGCTTTATTGTGGCATTACTTGCAATCGTTATTGCAACATTTTCTACTGGCATTGATTCCCAGTGTTTTCAGGTATGATCAACTGGTGAACTGACTTTTTTAATTTTTCATTCCTGTCACTTTACACAAGTGTGACTACTGTCCACTGCAGTTCAGGAAGCCTGAGACAAAGACAGAGCACGATGTGCCGTATGGTTATGGATTCTTCCACTTTGTATTTGCTACAGGAGCAATGTACTTTGCCATGCTATTGATTGGCTGGAACACTCACCATGCTATCAAGAAGTATGCTTTTCCAATTATTCCACTTCTACTTTCTAAAGTTTCCTCAAGTTGATCTACAATATTGTCTCGTAATTCTCACATTATTTTCCGATTTATGTAAGCTGTAGGCCTCTTTGCATTCTATGAGCAGCACTTTTGAAGCTATGTTTGAAAGTTTCATTAAATGTTAAATGGATATAGAGGAATGTTATTATGAGACAACATATCTTTTATTGGTTTCTTGAGGTCTGAAAGTTGTTGAGTGTAATAAATCGATATCTTTAATTTGTCGGCATCCTGCAGGTGGACAATTGACGTTGGGTGGACCAGTGCTTGGGTGAGAGTAGTAAATGAATGGCTGGCAGTTTGTGTGTACTGTAAGTATATATTCAAACTAGCAAGAAAGCAGAATGAGGGACGTTTTAACGACTTTTATGTAAAATTTATTTATCATCTGAAGTAGTGTTGACCAAGTTAATTACTCCTGGTAGGAGAGAACAGCATTAACATGCTGTAAATTTGTTTGCAGTGTGGATGCTAGTGGCTCCGCTCATTCTGAAGTGGAGACAAACAGCAGAAGCTACTTAGAATCGTCCAAAAGCATCCATCATTTTGGGATTGCGTCTTTCCACCTGTTGTGCAAATGGTAGTCAACAGCCGCAGATAGAAGAAGTTAGAGTATACTTAGCTGCAAGAAACACATTGGTGGCATTCGTTATATTCTTTTAATATTGTATTGCCTTCCGCCCCGAAAAAAAAAGCTTTATTAGTCTTAATGAGTTGATACAAAGGGAAAGGAAATATGTTAAAAGAATGTGTAATGTGGCTAAAATTTGAGATGGAAAACAGAACAGAATCAAAGCACAAGACCAAAACATAAGGATGACTAACTCGAGAAGGATGGGACCAAGTATAAATTATATAATTTGTACATAAGAGGTATGGAACAAATCAAGACACGTATTTATCTTTTCCGATGCAGAAATTTTGTAAAAGCAACAAACAAAAGAAATCTCAGTGAGTCTGTAAACTTCTATACCATATCAATATGCAAAGTATACTTACTCTGTCAACTAAATAATAATAATCTTTAAATTATTGGTTCCAAAAAAAAATCAACTTAACTAACTAATAGATGATAATTAGGTTTTGCTTTTAACATTTGTGAGCATTTAGCTTATGCTTGGATGATTCCCATGGGAATTAGTACTTTATATGACTCATATTTTGTTTGTACATCTTATTTTAGCTCTCCAATAAAACAGAATAAATTTAGACAAGTCAGAACTAAGTTAGAGAAGTTTTGGAGTGATTTTGGATGAATATGAGTTGAGCATGTTCTTATATTTGGTAAAGTAACATCAACATGGTACTATGTTCAAACTCATGTACGCTATTGGAGTGTTCAGCTTCTTTGACAACTTGATGTAGGAATATGGCTCTAGCACGAACCCATGTTCCTTCGATGGCCCACGCCAGTGTATTATGCTTTTTACGATGATTTGCGACCTGAAGGACCACGACCTAAATAGGGACCTATGTTCCATGACCTAAACACGGACCCCTATTAGTTGACGTTAGACTATGTTTATAGGTGTACGTACCCTCAAATTCACACAAAGGATGTACTAAACCAATATGAGTGTAACGGGATACTGTTTTCTTATCTCGTGTTGACAGTGATATCTATAGAAATTAGGTTTATTACAATTATGAAGAATACGAGACCAACATGGACCTTTGTTCGTCCTATGTTGGTCAAAATTTTAAGACTTTCATGAGATAACAAGTACGAGAGAGAGACTAGAGGAAAATATAGAGCCATTTGGGAGGACCAAAATGTAGTCAAAAAGAGAGGAAGGGTGAAATTTTGCATCCAAAGATAGCTAGAGGACAAGAAGGCATTCAGAAGCGAGTCAAGAACGGATCAAGAATGAAGCAACCTTGGAAAACAAATTCAAGTTTCTGTTAAGATTCAAGATCCACAAGAACTCATTCTTTTGTCTTTTTTTTTAATTGTTTCTTGATGACTTTCTTTCTCTTTTATGAATTAAATTGCAATACAGATCCAAGTAGTATGAACTCTAGACCTGTTCTTTTTAATTGACTCTTTGACTTAATACAAGTTTCTAGTTTTCTTGAGAATAATGAAAAGATCAAGGCATGAATAATGAGAGTTACATGGAACCTTACAACGAAGACCTTTAACTCTTCTGAATTAGAGTGAATAATATCATAAGAATTCATATAATGAATTAATGTGTCCTTAGAGGAATTTTGATTACAGAGAACTTTCCATCAATCAACTTAAGCATAGGGACTATATTTCTTGAGAAAGAATATAGTTGTAATTTTGAAATTCCTACTAGTATAATAAACTAGGATTAAATATTAAATCAGGATAAACTCAAGCATATAAAATGTTTTAAGGGGATTCTTCATCTTGACGCTGTTTATCTACAAATTTTATTTTTTATTGCCTTAATTGGTTATTTATTACTCGTGAGTTTATTTTATTTTATTTTCCTTTTTAGAATCAACTATTCATTTTAGTATATTAATTAATTAAAAGACAATTGGTACTAATAGTTTTACTCCTCATACAATTGACACTCATCCTCTCTTAACCATAATATATGAATTATATGTGCGCTTGCCTTAATGATTTCCTTTAGTATTTTTATGCTTCGAGAAATAAATTTTTTTGGCATAATTATTGGGACTAGAATATTTGAAAATTTTTAATTTTATTAATCAAATAAAAAATTTATTTTCTTTTCTTTTCTTTTCTTCTTGTCTTACTTATTTAGAAACAAAAAAAAAAACTTTCTTGATCTTGTGTTTGAAAAATTTCATGAAACTAGAAATTCTAAGAATGCTGCTACCAAACATAATACCATAACAGTGAGAAATTTGCATTGTAGAGGATTATGTTAAACTATTACTCCCTAGGACATAATCTAGCTTTGTTAGGTCAAGAATGAGGCTATAAAGCTTATTACGATTCATACGATTCAACAACCAATTTAGTTTGATGGCTTACCATGTGAGAATCCCAACACATACATCACCATCTTTTTAGAGATCTATGATACTTTCTGTAAGGTTCCGGTCATGCATCTTATACATAATATATATCAAATATATGCAGTGGAAAATAAAACGAAACCTCAAAAACTAGATCTACTCATGCATATAGATATAGAAAACAAAAACATGAAATGTAAGATGTTTCCATACCTTTCAGACGATCTCCTTCATTCTTGAATCTTCTCCGCATTGGGTTGTCATAAACCATAACGATCAATGTAAACCATGTCCAATGAAAGTCCACACGAAGATAGAAGGATGAAACCTCATTAGGAGATGACTAGAATTCTTTCTTTGTGCTAGCAAAGACAAGAACTTTTGTGAGATTTAGAGAGAAAAAGAGTGTGTGTGTGTGTTAGAAAAAAACTTTCTTTCACTTATGTCTTACACAAGATACACGAAAATTATCTCTATTTTCTACACCATTTGGCCTTCCATGACCCCATTACCATTGGAGAGTTAAGGGAAGTTAATGGTCATGAATAACATGCATTAATGGAAGTTAATGACCATGAATATCACGCATTAATGGAAGTTATGAGAAGTTAATGACCATGAATATCACGCATTAATGGAAGTTATGGAAAGTTAATGGCTAAATTGGCAGCCAATAACAGTTGTTTTTAATCCATTTCATTCAACGTTTTCTACTACGATCACATCGTGATACAATCCTGAAACACTCTCTCATATCTTGAATCACCATTCAAGACCATTTTACCCATCCTTTGGATCTTCAATGTATGTGACCCATTAGGTTCCTGGTTATGTTGGTTACTTGAATTAACACTTAATTCAAGTAAGTCAAGAGTAGTATCTAGCAACACATCATGATCCCCAATTTTCTGGAAAGTCAGTGGTTTGACTACAAACCCTTCCATACACAATGTTGCCATGTAATTCGTCCTTTCACGATCTATACCCCACTTGGTTCAGAGTATGGTTAAAATGTTAACTCTCACTATACTGACTACATCACATATAATCTAAGTGATATTAGATCTTATCCTAAGGATCTCATTACTCTATGTATCATTGAAGACTCTCTTCATGACACATATCTGCTTTGGCCAGAGACTCCCGAGGAATGACCCTGATAAGAGGCGGTGGGTATCATCTTCTTCTATCAGGAGTGGTGAATCCTTTATTAGCTACTCAATTACCTCCAAATACCTCAAGCTGTACCCAATCAACACCTATGAGTAACCCTTGAAAGGCACCAATAAATGGAGTCAAAGCACAGGATTAGTATCTGAGATATCCTTGAGCACCTCAAGTTAAAGGATACTTGTACCATTGATATGATGAGACTATCATTGACACTAAAATAGAATATCCATATGGGTGTCTCATAATAGGTCAATCTAATGCACTTACTACCCTTATTAAGCATCCACATATTAACTCTAAACAACTCATGTTTACAACTTATGGGATCTACTACTTGATCCAATCAAGGAGTATAACATGTGCTAGTCTATCCTAATTAATGCTATCCCATCTCATTAATCCTATGACTAGGGAAAGCTTAGATACTAACATAATTACACATGATAGGAATCTCATTATCATGATCTCATCATGATTTGCTCCATGCTATGTTTTGTATCAAGGACTTCATTAAATCAATTTGAGATCAACATTAAATTTATAAATGTATGAACATCGAAATAATGACAATCGCCTTTATTAATCATAAAATGATTTGTACAATAAGTACTAAAGGTGATTGCCTTTAGAGCACTCCTCTAACAAACTCTCACTAGCACTAAAACCAATCACCTTGATATCTAATACCATAAGTGTGTACATGTGACACAAAACTCTTTTGGTAAAT
>JAOTAZ010000008.1:29511979-29526469 GCA_025629785.1 Erythroxylum oxycarpum | reverse complement strand
AAGCCTTAAATCCTAAGCCAAGTTCACTTAGGCATTTTAACAAACACCTAATGTGCATGACTTTCAAGTCACATTTTTAAGACTTTATATTAGTAATTCATGCTCCTATCTTTTTATATAATAAAAACTCCCATTCAATGACACATTCCCCTAATCTATTTAAACCAACTCCTTTCATTTAAGCTACATTTATCAATTACACCACTCATTAAATTAATCCACTTCTTCTCCCATCATTTTGACCTAAACTTAACCAACAAACATCTTGTTAATTCTTCATCATCAATTCACATCATACATGTATAATTAACACCATAGAATTCATTTTGACCATCAATTGCAAAAGATATTCAAAAGGGGGCAATTTCGGTTTTAATTTAAATAATCCTCTCCATGTCACATTTCATTCCTCTCAACCATGTTTCATGCATATTCAAACATGGAGAACAGCATATCTTAATACCAAACTCAAAATCATAGCGTAGAGAGAGATGAGACAAAAGTTACCTATACTTTCCTTTAATGATATCTTCAAATCCTTTGAGATTTTCTCAAATCTAATGATAGATTTGAGTTCCTTGACACCAAATTAGCTTAGAATACCTTGATTGAGGTTGAAGAATCAAAAAGAAGGGTGAAATATGGTGATGGCCGAAACTTCCTTTTTTCTCTCCTCTTTTCTCCTTTCTTCTTTCTTTTAATTAAAACGAAGTGTTTTTAATGTCCAAATAATGGGTTGCACGGCCACATCATGAAGAAGGGTCTAGGATTGGACTCTTCTTTGACCAAACATGGTGAATTTGCCATTTTACCCTTAGGTTGTATGAAATTACCATTTTATCCTCCAAACTTTCCTAAATTTGCAATTAAGCACAAAGTTTAGGAATCTTCAAAAATTTTATTTTTATTTTGATCCTGGATTTTTGGAAATAATAATTAAGTCCCTTTAATTTATAAAAATACATATTGTTCCTCCAAGAATTGAAAATTTACGTTTAAGTCCTTTAACTTTTAACGATTTGCAAATAAGCCCTTAAGAATATCAATTTTTCCAATTAAGCTTTCTAAGTGTCCAATAAGTCTATAAATCTTTTCTAATCAACTCTCAGGCATTAGAACACATTTAACTTAACCACCATGGTCATATTCATCCAATGGACTCGGTTTTACACACTTAGAAGCTTATATGTCGAAAATCTCTAAGATTTTGCATACCGAAGAACTATAAGTTCATGTAATGGCATATAACATTATCAATCATTTCATATATATCCAAAGGACTTAAATATATCTTTGAACTCATATACAACCATGTATATATCAATATACAATAGCATCCCCAAGTATAGACCAATACAAAAGGCTTAAAGAGTTAGGTGTTACAAGTCCTCCTCCTCCAAAAAGAGTTTCGCCCTCGAAAATTCTAAGGCGAGGACACAAATAAATAGGGATATTGACATCTCATAGTATCCTCAAGCTCCCATGTCATCTCCTAGACCTTGTTGTTCTTCCAAAGAACTTTAACCGTGGGTTCCTCTTTTCTGCGTAATCTATTTGTCTCCTCGATCCAAAATCTGCACTGGTTTCACCTCAAAACTCAGGTATTCTCTCAGCTCTACGAGAGGTGTCTCCAAAACATGAGATGGATCTACTAACTACTTTTTAGGCAAAGAGACATGGAATACATTATGGATCCTATCCAAGTCCCGTGTTAATCCAATCAATTCGCCATAATCTCGACACACTCCAAGATTAGAAAAGGTCCGATATATCAAGGGTTTAGCTTCCTTCAACTTTGAAATTTGATGATACCTTTCCATGGTGATATCCAACGAAAAACTCTGTCACCAACTGCAAACTTTAACAATCGTCGCCTATTATCCATATAACTCTTTTATCGATCTTGGGCGATCATCTTCTCTCGAATGATTTTTATCTTCTGAGTGGTGACTTCTATCAATTTAGCTCCTTCTATTTTGGTCGTACTAACCTCATCCCAACACAGAGGTGTCTTGCACTTCCTTCAATAAAGTGTTTCATAAGGTGGCATACCGATACTTGATGATAACTATTGTTATAAGCAAACTCAACCAAAGGCAAATGCCAATACCAACTCCCTTGGAATTCCATCATACATGCTCTCAGCATGTCCTCCAGTGTTTAAATGGTCCTTTTTGACTGATCATCATTTTGGGGGTGGAAGGCAACACTAAACCTTAGTTTAGTCCCTAAAGATTCTTGGAATTTCGGCCAAAATTGTGAGGTGAATCTCAAATCCTTGTCTAATACTATAGAAATTAGCACCCCGTGTAGCTTCACAATCTCATTGATATACAGCTTCGCCAATTTTTCCAATGAATAGGTTGTGTGGACAAGAAGAAAATACGCAAACTTCATCAATCTATCCACAATAACCCAAATAGCATCATGACCCTTCGACATACTAGGTAGCCTAACTATAAAATCCATTGTCACATGTTCCTACTTCCATTTTGGAATAGGCAAAGATTGTAACATACCTACTATTTTTTGATGCTCTGCTTTAATTTGTTGACAGGGAAGGCATCTGACCACAAATTCTGTTATCTTTCTTTTCATCCCTGGCCACTAATAACTCTCTTTAAGAGTTCGATACATCTTGGTGCTACCAAGATGCATCGCATAAGTAAAACTATGAGCTTCCTTCAAAATAGCTCTGATGAGGCCCTGATCATTTAGCACACAGACTCTATCTCTAAAAACTAACAACCTATCTTCTCCCATTCTAAAACCCTCATTCTCTTCGAACGACAATTTCTACCGAATGAATTTTAATTCGGGATCATCGACCTGCGATCTCCTGATCTCATCAAATATTGTAGCCGAACTTCAAATCGTGCTAGCAATGTTCCATCATCCTCTACCATTGAGAGTCTAACCCCAAGGCTCCGCACACTTATCAAATGTGTTATGTAAGGATTTTGCCTATCAATTACTGTCGAACAGGATTTATAAATTAGTGCATCGACAACTGTATTTGCTTTTCCCAGGTGACAGTCGATTATTAAGTCATAATCCTTAATCAATTCCAATCATCTCCATTATATGAGGTTTAACTCCTTCTATGTCATTAGGTACTTCAGACGTTTGTGGTCGGTTTATATATGACAAGTATCCCCACAAAAATAGTGTCTCTAAATCTTGAGTGCAAATACTACTGCTGCAAACTCCAAATCATGTATAGGATAATTTAGCTTATGCTTCTTCAACTATCTAGAACCATATGTGATTACTCACCCGACCTACATAAGTACACATCCAAGTCTCTAATGACTGGCTTCACTGTATACCTCATACCCTAATCCCTAGGTAGGTATGGCAAGCACTGGTACTGAAGTCAATCATTTCTTCAGCTCCTGGAAAGTCGCCTTGCATTTGTCATCCCACTGAAATTTTATTCCCTTCTAGGTAAGCCTCGACAAAGGGGCTGCAAGTACTAAAAAACCCTCAACAAATCTCTGATAATAACTAGCTAACCATAGAAAACTGCAGACTTCTATGACATTCTTGGGTTGCTTCCATTCAAGTATAGCTTCAACTTTCTTTGAGTCGACAAAAATGCCTTCCCCTGATACATACGTATCCATCTAACGGACTCGGTCATATCCCTCCAATGGACTTGGTTTTACACACTTAAAAGCTTATATGTCGGAAATCTCTAAGATTTTGCATACCGAAGAACTTTAAGTTCTTGTAATGGCATATAACATTATCAATCATTTCATATATATCCAAAGGACTTAAATACATCTTTGAACTCATATACAACCATGTATATCAATATACACTAGCGTCTCCAAGTACAAACTAATACAAAAGAGTTCAGCGTTACATATGCTAGTTCAATTATGTATTTGTTATAAAAGTATAAATATTGTATCTGAATCCTATCCACACTGTATCTGATTCTATTTAACTTACCATATTAAAACAAAACAAATTTATCCATTTAAGCCTTTCATCGAACACTTTATAGGCATAACAAACTTATCCCTAAATATCATTCAAAACACTAGTACCTTGCATTCTTCACCAACAGTAACACGTTTAGATGCAGAATGAACCACTAACACCGGAAATAGATGCAGAAAACACAAACAAAATAAACCTAAACCAAAAACAAAATCTTCTCTAACAATAACAAGAAGAAAAATGAAAAATCAATTAGAAAGGAGGAATAACAAACTCTAATGCATGACTAATCGGAGAAAGTGACGTTAACGATGGTGTATAACCAGAGAACACGAGAAGATGATGATGGCAAGTTTGGAGGGAAAGGTTTTCTTTTTTTTCCACAAACTAGATGAAAACGAGAAAGAGGGATTGATCTATGTCAAAATGTGATAAAGAAATGACATCGTTTGTGGTTAAACAAACGACATCATTTTCCTTCGAATTAACACAAAAACCTGACATCTTTGAAGTTTGTTGCCCCGGTAAATTACCAATAGACATAAATTTTGATGATAAATTCCACCGGTATTTCTTACCGGGAATTAGTGGCACCTATTTTTATGACAACTTTCACTAATCTATCGCTAACTTCTATCGGCAAAAGTTTCACCTCCTCTTTTACCCATAGAGTTTTTTTCCATCACAAAGCATATTTTTTCTGATAACTGTACCACAGAAAGCACATTATGTTGGTAATACAAAAATTTTTCCATCGATAAATTTTGGTTAGTAATTTTCAATTTTCTTATAGTGCTCCATTTTTGTGTGGAGTATCAGGAGTAGTAAGTTGATGCTCAATCCTTACTCTTTTTCGTTACTCAATCCTTACTTCTTTATATAATTTGATGAATTGATTGGAGGTATACTCTTTTTCGTTATCAAATCTCAGCATTAACATCTGACAGCCACTTTGGTTTTCTACCCAAGCTTTAAATTTTCAGAATTTGTGTTAGCCCTGAATTTTTTTAAGCATGATTAGATTTAATTTTTGCCGTATTGCTAGATTAATTTATGTTGGAATTACTTTGCATACTAATTTGAGTGAGATGATATGAGGTAGGCAAATTGAAATAAGTGTTAGAAGGGTAAGTATTGTATAAAGGCCATAGTTGGAAGATCACTTAAGTTGGAATGACTTAAGGCTTTGGAGGAAGGGCTATTAGGTCATTTTAGCTTCACTAAAAAGAAAGAAATAAGGCTTGGTTTGGGTTAGAAGAAGAAGAAACGAAATTAGAAGGAGAGAGAGAGTGTCGTGGAGAGGGAAAGAGATGAGAGAGAGAAGGTTTGGTTAGGTTTTGAATTTTCATGGTCTTAAGGGGTGATTTTGAAGTTTGTCTAAGAAGAAAAGAGCAAGAGGACGTTTAGAGTTTCCCATAGAGCCAATAAACAAAGTGATTGGTGAAGATTTAAGGTAAGTGTTTGTTTAATCTTTTGGTTTTTTGAGGGATTTTGGTTCAAAAACCTTAGGAAATGTATGGGTATGAGTTTCCTAAGATCAATTTCATGCAATGGGTTCTTTGGCTTTGTCAATTTGAATGCCTATTGATTTGGGAGTGTTGTGCAATGTTGAAGAAAATCAAGAGAGGGAAGAAGAGCAAGAGGAGGGGCACATTTGAGCAACTTTTCAAGCAAAGGAACTAAGGTGGGTGACATTTTTATAATTGAGTTAATGAGCCATAAATGTTTTTCAAAATAAATGGAATTTAATGACTTTCCAACTACCCTATAAATGTGTATTTATTGGTTTCTAGATGGTTGGGGAATTTTTCCTATGTGGTTGGTTGTGAATTGTGAGAATGACTTCTAATTACTTCATGATTGTGGTAATTGTGGCTTTTGAATGAGTTGTGAATTTTTGATGGTTTATGCTTGACGTATGAATGTGATAGGTAACTTGTGAATTGTTGATGGTTTATGCTTGATGTATGAATGTGGTTGGTAACTTGTGAATTGTTGACGGTTTATGCTTGATATAGAGATGTGGATGGTGAATTGTAAATTGTTGATGGAATTGCATATGAAGTGTGTCATGTGCATGACAAACAAGTCTAGCAATTGTGCCATTTTGGGCAATATGATTTCAAGATGTGAAATGCATGATTATTTGGGTTTGTGGTGATCCCTTAAGTAAGTCAAGTGCACTTGTTTATAGGCTTCTCCCGCCTGCCCGTTAGTGGCATGAAGCTCCCTCGCAGACTCCCATAAATTCACGGCTACACAAGACCGCTAAGTGGAAATATGTAGTGCGTTCTGTTTTGGATCCACCCAAACCATTCCAATGTGTTTATGTGTGATTGTGACAATTTGATTAATTCCTTATGTTTGATGTTATGATTTTCTTGATGATTTGTGAAATTGGGATTTATATGTTGCATGGTTTTCAATGCGAATTTTGCTATGGAATTGAACAGTTCAAGGGTTTTGCTTGTTTCTCGTTATAAAACTGTTACCCACGAGCTGTCGAGCTCACCCCCATTTTCCTCCCCATCCACAAGAAATGAGCAGGATAATGAGTGACCGAGTCAAGGTCAAGGCATCACTCCCGATTGCATTTTTGTTTTGAAACTAGATTTTGTAAAACAATGCTTTAGATGCATTTTGAGAAATCATTATTTTTGCAAAGTTTGTATTTTGGATTGTGTTGTAAAGCGGCCAGAAATGTCCCCTAAAGCGTCGTAAAACTCTTCTTTTGATATGAATGTAATATTTATACATTATGGATTACTTATGGCTTTTCATGTTGTTGTATTGCAAATCTTGAGTTTGCATGTGGGTAGAAGTTTGCGTTCTAGTTTTGAGAGAAAATCTGCTCTAATCTAGGGAGAATTTATTAAAGGTGTCTGCATAGAAGTTGTAGTTCGTCCTTTTAGCTTTTCAAAGATATAAAGTTTGTGATTTTTCGATGTAGGAGTTGATAGATATGACCGTTTGAGTAGGTGATGTCGTGCAGGATTTTTCACCCGAAGGTTACACGGCCAGACAGTGTGAAATCACACGGGCCGTGTTTTTCGGGTGCGGGAGTGCCACCTTCACCTGAAGGTTACATGGCCAGACCATGTAAAATCACATGGGCCATGTAAAATCACACGGACCTTGTAAAAATCTCCCGGACCGTGTGATTCTAGTGTAAGAGCTCCTTTTTAACTCGAGGGTTACACGGCCTAACCGTGTGAATTTACACGGACCATGTTTTTGACCCTTCAAACAACCTAATCTAAATTTTTGGTCTTCTTGAAAGTTGCAGCCCTAGATATTTTCTTTCCAATCATCAAAACATAATCCGATATCCATAGTGAGAGTTATGGCATTTATGCCAAAGCATGTTCAAGGAGAGTAAGAATATGAAAATACTAGATTCGTTTGACCATAGCTTCTTCTTCCGACCTCCGATTGAGGTGATTCTTGAGGTGTTAGATCTCTAACAAATTGTTCTACCTTACCATAAAAATTTAGAGCTATTGGTTTCGAATTCAAAAAGATTGATTGGAAGGAGTTGAGAGGTTAGTTGGGAGAGCATGTTGGGGCATGACTATACTTGGTTTTTTAAGCATATCTTCAGCTTTAGAACTCTGTTGTCGTTGGTTCTTGCTCCATTTTAACCGAGGGACTAAGAGCTTCAATTATGAAGAGTTAATTGTGATTTTTTGGTCTCGTTATGTGGGCTCGCCTTTATGGCTAGAGCTGTAAAAAAATTATGAGGACCCGATGAGGGCTCATTGGCGTAACCCTACAAGGGGACCACTAACGCTCTACGATTTCGAATAGTTAGGCTTCGAAAATGGGCACCAAAAGTTGTGGTATCAGAGCGACTAGGTTTAGTGTTATCCTAGGCAACTAGGTGGGTAGTTTCAAGTGTGAAGTGGACATGCATTGTTTTTCACGAACCACATACATTGTTTTAAATGAATCATATGCATTATTTTAAATGAACAACTAGCATTGTTTTGAATTGTTTTACATTATTTGAAATTGTTTTTCATGAACTAAAGATTTCTAAATGTTTTAAAATTGAAGGAGTGATTATGTCACCTCGAAGGAGAACTAGAGGATCTCTGACTCGATCCGGCTCTTGCCAAGGGAGCACGGATGAATCCTACGTCCCATAAGAAGCGGGGACACATTCTGCTCCTGACTCTGAGGCACCTAGTGTGCAACACGAAGTGCGACCGCCTCCTCCCCCTATGCATCCTGTAAACCCTATAGACCCGTAGTTTTTTCAAGCCTTTGCCCAGGCTTTCGCTTATGTCACGGGCCAAGGGTTACAAACTCCAGTGCCAGCTTCAGTGGATAGGAGCGGGCAGTATGATAAGCTTCGCAAGTATAGAGCGGTAGATTTTAGCGGAACCACTAATCCGGAAGAGGCTGAAGCGTGGTTGAAGAGGACAAAGAGGGTTCTTGTTCAGATGAAGTGCATTGATGAAGAAAAGCTGGATTATGCAGTCAACTTGTTGCAGGGGGATGCACTTCACTGGTGGGAATCAGTGCCCCATAGCCAGGTTGTGCCTCCAGTGCTGACATGGAGGTATTTTGGGGAGGTGTTCAGGAAGAAGTACCTCTCCAGGGTGTATATCCAGGAGAAGGCCAGGGAGTTTTTGAATCTCACACAGAGAGATATGAGTGTGAGTGAGTATGAACTGAAGTTCACCCAGCTTTCCAAGTATGCAGCGAACATTGTGGCAACTGAAGAGGACAAGTGTCGCAAGTTTGAGGGAGCTATCCACTTGGGGATCAAGGAGAAGGTGCTTATTCATAACTTCAATGACTACCAGTAGTTGGTAGATGATGCACTCCAGGCTGAGAAGTTAGAGAATATTAAGCAAGAGGTGAGTAGGAAGAGGAAGAACAGAGAGCAGTCCTCTAAAAAAGGGGTGACTACTCCGATAGCTGATAGGAGTGAGAAGAGCTCCCGCACTCAGAGTTAGGCAGGGAGTATTGCCACCAATAACTGCAAACAATCAAAGGCAGCGTCAATGCAGGCCTCATCAGTAGGAGGCAATAGCAGGGCAGAGAGGAGTAGGAACATGAATCCCCAATGTGAGCATTGTGGAAAGCTGTATAGAGGAGAGTGCTACAATTTACTAAAAGCCTGCTTTCGGTGTGGAGAGAAGGGACATATGATCAGGGACTGTCCTCAAATGTCTAGATAGGAGGGGTCACAACTTCAAGCCCTAAAGAGAGCAGAAACAGTGTTAACCAGGCCAATTACTAAGGTGGGCAGCTCTGGAACAACAAAGAAGGCTATTCCTCCGGGAAGGCCAAGGGGTAAAGCTCAGGCAAGGGTGTTTGCCATAATAAGGGAGGAAGTTGTAGCCGCACTAGGGGTTGTAACTGGTATGGCTCAATTATTTGATTCAGCAGTATATGTTTTGATTGATTCTGGTTCCACCCATTCTTTTGTTTCTGCAAGTATGATCTTGTATGGTGTGAATTCGGTGCCTTTGGATAACTTTTTGATTGTTAGCACTCCTTTAGGGAGGAATGTGATAGTAAGTCGAGTATATAGAGAATGTGAGCTTTTCATTGATGGGTCTATACTAGTAGTGGACTTGCTACCTCTAGACCTAAAGGGGTTAGATGTCATTTTGGGAATGGATGTTATGGAGAAGTATTAGGCGAAGTTAGATTATGGTCTAAAAGAGGTGGAATTTGATCTGGGCAGTGGTAAGAAGGTGTTGTTTAGAGGGGACAGAAAAACACCATCGCCAAGAATTATTTCGGCTTTACGAGCTAACAGAATGATAGGAAAGGGGTGTGAAGCTTATTTGGCGTATGTTGCGAATACTAGTGTGAATGAAGGCAGGTTAGAGGATCTTCCGATTATGAGAGAATTTCCTGATGTGTTCCCAGGGGAATTACCAGGTTTGCCACCGACGAGGGAAATCGAGTTTGCCATCGATTTAATTCCCAGAACTGCCCCTGTCTCGATACCACCTTATATAATGGCTCTAGCTGAATTGAGGGAGCTTAAGGAACAGTTGGAGGACCTATTAGAAAAAGGATTTATAAGGCCGAGTTCGTCACCTTGGGGAGAACTGGTTCTATTTATTAAGAAGAAGGATGGAACCTAGAGGATGTGTATTGATTACCAGAGACTCTACAAGGTCATAGTTAAGAACAAGTATCCTTTACCCCGTATTGATGACTTGTTTGATTAGCTGCAGGGAGCAACGGTCTTTTCAAAGATTGATCTCTGGTCAGGCTATCATCAGCTCAGAATCAAGGATTCTGATGTAAACAAGACAGCTTTCAAAAATCGGTATGGGCATTATAAATTTCTAGTTATGCCTTTTGGACTGACCAATTCTCCGGCTGCATTCATGGATCTTATGAACATGGTCTTTAAGGCGTATCTGGATTAGTTTGTCATAGTATTTATCGATGACATTCTGGTGTATTTCAAGAGTGAGGGAGGACATGAGGAACACCTCAAGATAGTACTGCAGAGAATGAGGGAGAGGAAATTTTATGCCAAAGTCAGTAAATGTGAATTCTGCCTTCATAAAGTGGTTTTCCTCGGACATGTGATTTCGAAAGATGGGGTGCATGTGGACCCAAAAAAAATTGAAGCAGTGGTGAATTGACATGCACCAAGGATAATGGCAGAAGTGAGAAGTTTTCTGAGTTTGGCAGGGTATTATAAGAGGTTTGTGGAAGGATTTTCAATGATAGCTACTCCGATGACCAAGCTATTAAGGAAAAATTAGAAGTTTATCTGGAGTGATGAATGTCAGAAGAGCTTTAAGGAGCTTAAGCACAGATTGACGAGTGCCCCTGTTTTGATTTTGCCTACTGGAGAGGAGGTTTACACAGTTTATAGTGATGCTTCAAGGAAGGGTTTGGGTTGTGTGTTGATGCAAGGAGACAAGGTAATAGCTTATGCGTCGTGGCAGCTAAAACCATATGAATTGAATTACCCGACCCATGATTTGGAATTGGCAACAGTAATTTTTGCTCTAAAGATTTGGAGACATTATTTTTATGGGGTGCAGATGAAGATTTTTACAGATCATAAGAATCTTAAATATTTGTTGAGCCAAAAGGAACTGAATTTGAGACAGAGAAGGTGGTTAGAGTTGCTTATGACCTGTTAATTGAGTACCTTCCAGGAAAGGCGAATGTGGTAGAAGATGCCTTGAGTAGGAAATCCTGCATGGCTCATGTTCAAACAGGGTATCTGTCATTATTGGAAGAAATGGCAAAGCTTAAAATAAGTTTGACACAGGAGGAACCAGATTGTGTGATTGCCACTTTCAGAGTGAGACCGATACTTAGGGAGAAAGTTAAGGAAATACAAGTACAGGATGCATAATTGAGTAAGCTCCGAGAAGAAATTCAGAATGGTAAGAAATCTGAAGTGGTAGTGAGGGATGATGGACTTATGGTTGTCGGAAGCAGACTTTGTATTCTGAATTTCAAAGAAGTAGAGAATGAAATATAGGATGAAGCACACAATGCGCCTTATGCCATGCATCCAGGTAGCACCAGAATGTACAGAGATCTGAAGGAACATTTATGGTGGAAAGGCATGAAGAAAGATGTAGCCGAATATGTGAGTAAGTGTCTAGTGTGTCAGTAAGTTAAGGCTGAACACCAGGCACCTTCGGGCATATTAAGGCCATTATCCATTCCTGAGTGGAAGTAGCAATGGGTGACTATGGATTTTCTAATGGGTTTGCCCAAGACCAGTAGGAAGCATGATGCTATATGGGTTATTGTTGATCGGTTGACGAAGTCAGACCATTTTTTGGCAATCAAACAGATTGATTCCTTACATGTGCTAGCAAAGAAGTATATAGATGAGATAGTGAGACTGCATGGAATTTCAAACTCTATAGTTTCTGACAAAGATCCCCGATTTACTTTGAGATTTTGGGGAAGCCTACAAGAGACCTTAGGGACCAAGCCAAGTTTTAGCACTACTTTTCACCTTCAGACGGATGGTCAATCTGAGAGGACCATTCGGACACTTGAAGGAATGTGCAGGGCATGTGTGATGGACTTCAGGGGTGCTTGGGATGAACACTTGCCATTGATCGAGTTTGCTTATACTAATTCGTACCATTCAAGTATTCAGATGGCTCCTTATGAAGCACTGTATGGGCGGAGATGTAGAACTCCGGTTTGTTGGGATGAAGAAGGAGAAAGGAAACTAGTTGGACCAAAGTTAATTTAAATGACAGTTGACAAAGTCAAGTTAGTTAAACAAAGGCTTAAAGCAGCTCAGGACAAAATGGAAAGCTATACTGATGCACACCGAAAAGAAATGGAGTATGAAGTCGATGAGAAAGTTTTCCTTAAGACATTTCCTTGGAAAAGAGTTTTGAGATTTGGCAAGAAGGGTAAGTTAAGTCCAAGATACGTGGGACCTTATGAGATTCTTGAGAGAATTGGCCCGTTAACCTACAAATTGGCTTTGCCACCGGAATTATCACAAATACATGATGTCTTCCATGTTTCCATGTTGAGGAGGTATAGGTCGGATCCTTCTCATATCATTTAAGCCACTGAGGTTCAGTTGAAAGATGATTTGAGTTATGAGGAGTTTCCAGTGGAGATCTTGGACACCAAGGAGAAGGTCCTAAGAAATAAGACAATTAGGCTAGTCAAAGTTCTGTGGAGGAACCATTATGTGGAAGAAGCTACGTGGGAGCCCTTGGAAGCCACGAAAGAGAAATACCCACACCTCTTTGATGATTCAGATAAGAATTTCAAGGACAAAATTCTTTTAAGAATGGAAGAAATGTTAGCCCCAAATTTTTTGTATGCATGATTAGTTTAATTTTTGGGTTATTACTAGATTAATTGGTGTTAGAATTTATTTGCATACTAATGTGAGTGAGATGATATGAAGTAGGTAAATTGAATTAAGTGTTAGAAAGGTAAGTATTGTATAAAAGGCATAGTTGGAAGATCACTTAAGTTGGAATGACTTAAGGCTTTGAGGGAAGGGCATTTTGGTCTTTTAGCTTCATTAAAAGAAAGAAATAAGACTTGGTTTGTGTTATAAGAAAAGGAAACGAAAATTTGGAGGAGAAGAGGGAAAGAGAGTGTTGTGGAGAGGGACAGAGAGGAGAGAAAGAAGGCTTAGCTAGGTTTTGAATTTTCATGGTCTTAAGGGGTGATTTTGAAGTTTGTCCAAGATGAAAAGACCAAGAGGAGGTTCAGAACTTCCCATAGAGCCAAGAAACAAAGTGATTGGTGAAGATTTAAGGTAAGTGTTTGTTTAATCTTTTGGTTTTTGGAAGGGGTTTTGGTTCAAAAACCTTAGGAAATACATAGGTATGAGTTTCCTAGGATCAATTTCATGCATTGGGTTCTTTGGGTTTGTCAATTTGAATGTTTATTGATTTGGGATTTTTGTGCAATGTTGAAGAAAATCAGGAGAGGGAAGAAGAGCAAGAGGAGGGCCCATTTTAGCAACTTTTCAAGCAAAGGAACTAAGGTGGGTGACATTTTTATGATTGAGTTAATGAGCCATAAATGTTTTCCAAAATAAATGGAATTTAATGACTTTCCAACTACCCTATAAATGTGTATTTATTGGTTTCTAGATGCTTGGGGAATGTGTCATATGTGGTTGGTTGTGAATTGTGAGAATGACTTCTAATTACTTCATGATTGTGGTAATTGTGGCTTTTGAATGAGTTGTGAATTGGTTATGGTTTATGCTTGATGTATGAATGTGATAGGCAACTTGTAAATTGTTGATGGTTTGTGCTTGATGCATGAATGTGGTTGGTAACTTGTGAATTGTTGATGGTTTATGCTTGATATAGGGATGTGGATGGTGAATTGTAAATTGTTGATGGAATTGCATATGAAGTGCGTCATGTGCATAACAAACAAGTCTAGGAATTGTGCCATTTTGGGCAGTATGATTTCAAGATGTGAAATGCATGCTTATTTGGGTTTGCGGTGGTCCATTAAGTAAGTCAAGTGCACTTTTCTATTGGTTTCTCCCGTTTGCCCGCTTGTGGCATGGAGCTCCCTCGCTGACTCCCATAAGTTCACGGCTATGCAAGACCGCTAAGCGGAAATGTGTGGTACGTTCTATTTTGGATTCCAATGTGTTTATGTGTGATTGTGACAATTTGATTAATTCCTTATGTATGATGTTATGATTTGCTTGATCAGTTGTGAAATTGGGATTTATATGTTGCATGGTTTTCAATGTGAATTTTGCTATGGAATTGAACAATTCAAGGGTTTTGGTTGTTTCTTGTTATAAAATTGTTACCCACGAGCCGTCGAGCTCACCTCCCTTTCCTCCCCATCCACAAGAAATGAACTGGATAATGAGTGACCGAGTCGAGGTCAAGGCATCACTTCCGATTGCATTTTTGTTTTGAAGCTAGATTTTGTAAAACAATGCTTTAGATGCATTTTGGGAAATCATCGTATTTGCTGTTGGGTCCCGATCCCGAAGCCCGGACATCGGTGCCGGACCCCGTTCTCGGAGCCCAACTATTCGGAACGGAAACACAATCGTGGGCCGCT
>JAOTAZ010000008.1:29392979-29403869 GCA_025629785.1 Erythroxylum oxycarpum | reverse complement strand
TTGGGTAAGTCCAAAACATGACGCACTACACATTTCCAATGAAATGGTCCTGTGTAGTCGTGAATTCTTGAGGGAGTTCCATGCCACTAGCGGGCAGGCGGGAGAAGCCTATACTTGGGTCAACTTGCACGTGACGGTTCTTGAGGGACTACCACAAACCCACATAACACATAGAGTTTCAAAATCTTGTAAGATTGATGCCCACAAAGGCAAATTTTCTTGAAAACTTGCTTTTCATAAGCTTGTTCTATCTTAAAAACCATTTTCAAAAGTATGGTTTTCAAAAATCATGCATCATCTTAAAGAATCATTGTAAGGAAACAACTTTCCATGTTTCATCTCATAAATCATATATAAACATGTAGGAAAAAATCTTGCAGCACTTAAACAATATTAAATGCACATGAATGAAGTGGTTACAAAAATAATTACTGTCATTTATAAGCAGAACTTTTTGTTAGCTTATCGCCTAACCATAAAAGTGAAACCCACCTTGAAGTCCTTGTCTATGGCTTGCTCAAATATGCCTCTTCTCTTGCTCCTCTTTCCCTTCTTGATTTTCTTCAACAATAACAAAAACCCCAAATCAAAAGTATTCAAATTGGAAAACCCAAAAAACCACATGCATAAAATTGATCCTAGAATACTTATACCCATCTATTTCCTAAGCTCTTTGAAATAAAAACCTTTCAAAACTCCAAAAGATTAAAACCCACTTACCTTCAATCTTCACCAAACAATGATTTCTTGGCTCCAATATAAGGTCTAATCTTCCCCTTTCTTTTTCCCTTCTTAAACACTCTCAAAATCCCTCTTGAAGGTTAAGAAAAATCAAAACCTAGTTTGCTCTTCTTTCTTTCCCTAAACTCACGAAACTCTTTCCCTTCTTTCTTCAATTTCGTTTTTCTCTCTCTCCCAAAAGTAAGACACCACATTAGCTTCTCTTTTACACCATTAATGATTACAAAAAGTCTCTTTTGCCCTTACATTAAGGCCTTAAGGTTTTTTAAACCCAAGTGACTTGCCAAAATTAGCCTTACACTCTCCCACTACTCTAATAGTTCAAACCTTAGTGATGCTAAAATGTCCATCTTGCCCTTACTTATTAGCCTTGCGACTTAATTGCTTAAGTGATCTTCCCATAATGCCCCCTTATGTAACTTATCACTGTAACTCAATTCACTTCACCCATGTCTCATAATCTCATTACAATTTATATCCAACATATATAAATCTTGCAATACCCCAATTGATCTAATCATGCTTAATCAAATAAAAAGAAATTCTGGGGCCAACACTTTTTGACTTTGTTTATAAAAAGAATTAAATCATTGTGTTATTAGTTTTTAAACTGCATTAATTTGTCTTTATAAATAAATGTTACAACAAAGTCGTTAGTAGTTCATTTTTTGGATAAATCAACTTGTTTATGAGTATAGTTGTTTTGGAATAATTCTAATATACTTCTTCTTTTTTCAGAAAGGTGATGACTAAGAGTGATTAAGGAGGTACTTTGTGAAGGATTTTGAAGTGCCTATATATATATATATAAATTCTGTATTTTAGTTGACATATTTACATTCCATAAGGAATAGAGGAAGATAATATAGGTGAATATTTTACCTAATAATTTTTTGCTATTGTGTTTTGAAATGTTAAAGGTTGAATTTCATTACGTCCGTATAGACTAAATGGTAGCATATATAAAATGAGGGAAGATGCTTTAGCATTGGGTGGAAGCCTATTCCTAAGATGAGAAGGCTTTAACCTAAAAGCCATATTGCAACAATTAAAAGTAAGCATTTAATCTAAAACTTCAAACAATGTAACCATAATTTCCCTAAGTGGTGGTGTATGATGGAGATCATTTCTTCTCCTTTTGTGAAATATTGTCTTAATAAACATATATAATTTATACTCCATTTCATGCACACCAAAATCTCTAACCATATTCCAACTTCTTCCATAAATAAATTAAATTTCAAGAGTAGATGGTAGTTGAGCAATGAAGTCATACCTCTAGAACCCCACATGAAATCCTATATGCCATAAACGGTATTCCAACCCTATTTGAATCAATTTTGTCTACACATTTGTATATACCCTATATAATGTATGGATAAGATTTAGTAGAACATGGTAGGAACTGGTTTATAGGAACAGAGGATCTGGTTCCCTAGAACCCTCACTAATGGTGAGAAAGGCACATCACCAAATATGTGAATCACAGCCTTAGACATTGCCTTCAATAACAGTCTCAGACTTAGGTTTTACATCATGAAGGCATACATAATTGATAGGACCCCACAAACAGATGATAAAGAACGAGTACTTTGATAGATTGGTAGGTCATCGAAAGGATCTTGGAGACCCACCCAAGTACTTTGATAGATTGGCTTTACAATAACGTTAAATACAACGATAATTTACAAAATAATAAGGAATGTACCAGAGTTGCAAAGACAAGTTGTGCAATGACGAAGACCGTATGGTGCAGTTGCAGGTAGCACGATGGTAATAAGGCTTTCGCCACCTTAGAAACATTAGCGGGGTGCAAATATTTTAGGGATTTAGGCATCTTTATTTTTTAATTTTTTTAAAATTAGACATGAGTAAAATACGTGACAGTATTCAATGAGTTTGTTGACGTAATTTATCATTTTATAAAATGCAGATTCATACTATTAAAATGAGTAAAGTCCAAGATTTGTTTAGACTTTTGATTAAATATAATTGTAAGTGTGTTGAGATGTTAATTTGTAGTAGATACACTTAATACTGTCTTCTATTTGTATTTCCACTCCCGCTTCATATATTATATGAAATATATGTTAAAACTGTAAAGAAAAGAAATTCGGACAGGGACTTGCTATCGCTTAATGACAAGTCGTTGAAGTCTTTTAATATTGTGGGACTGCGATCCTACTAATATTTAGATGTGCTCGTGGAGACTCAATCACACAAACAATGTGACAATGCAACAGAATATATGATAAGTGACAATGCAACAGAATATATGATACTTAACATCTCTGCAACTGTTTTAAATAGGTAGTGAAGGACTGAGAAGGCCATAAGGCTTAAAGTTATATAGTTCCCATGAGAATAATAGGCTCAAGGGTTTGGAATGGAGTCCAATGCATTGTTCTTGATGCCCTTGAATTCTTAGTAATTCCACAGATGCAGAAGGCGAATATGGTACGACTTTTGCAGGAGAAAAACGAAAGAGTGTTAAAAAGGAAGAGATTACACATCCAATTATACTTTAATTGATAATGCACTTTTCGATGACTTTGGCTGTTCGTACAGAACCATTTCTATTCTCCATATGAAAGGAAACTACTCTTCATGACAAGTCATAGATTTCCACCTTATTAGATCATGTGAACAACACGTACATGTCCAGCATGAGCTTTAAGGACATTCGTCTTCGAAATCATCCTCACATGGACCAACCTGGTGACTAGGACTAGACATTGATCTAACAAAGAAAAGAATTTCAACTAACCAATAATTGTATACTATTTCTGAGCTCATACACTCCCAATAATCGATTGCCTGCTGTCCCTTTGCTCTGCTTCTACAACTTTAAACATGTCATCAAATGCATGCTTCAAGTCGCATTATTGGATTGCTGCCTTTGGATTATATCTTATAGTTCCACCGCCCCAATAGTACTGTGGCTCATGTCATGTGCCTATGAACATTATCATAATGTTTGTCGCCTCACTATTGCACCTAATAATTTAATGCCAAATGAGGTTAGAGTAGTCTCGTCCTTCACTATGGTTTGATTACACAGCTTAAAACTATTTTATTACCGTCTTCATTATTTAGCTAGCGAATCGACCCCAAGCAAATATGATTGGATCTGATGTGGTGTAGAAAAATGCTAGTGATTGAGAATTCAGAAACACTGTATTTATGTATAAATATTATTTCCTATATCAGCATCACATGCCATTATTAAGTTTATTCATACTGCTTCTACCAACTCTTTGTGACTTGAGATCTTCCTCTTCTCGCCGCTTATTCATTTCATATATACCGGGCATTTCCTAACTTATAGGATTAAGTTGCACTCATTCATTTCTCTCTCTCATCAAATGAACCTCTACGTGATTGCTAATATCAAATGAGACTCCTCCCATCCCTTGTTTATTGACTTTGCGCTTCTTTTTCACCACATGACAAAATCAATAAGATAAGCTATTTGTGGGGTACGAGCTCCTATCAAGAAGTCATCTACCAGTGATGTATATTATATACAGGAACGGGTAAGCTATTTGTGGGGTACGAGCTTCTATCAAGAAGTCATCTACCAGTGATGTATATTCTATAAAGGAACAGGAATAGTAGAATTTGGTGCACCAAAGCTTTTGGCCTTCCCAATAAAATTTGACCTCTAGCTTCCTCTCCCCATATTCCCGCTTATTTCCTTCGTAATGCTGACCATCTTTACTGTTTAAGTGCCTTCCAGATAATGGCAGCAAGAGTAGATTAATACTTGGGCATCTTTTGGTGTCTGTGAAGTAGTTGAATCTTATCAACTATACTACTTAATTTGAATTTGTTTTTCTCCATAGGAGCTGTGGCAATCGTCATGGGCAAGCTCAGTCTTGGGAAAATGCTGGACTGCCTTTGTGTTTCTTCAGATTCAAGTTCTTGTTTCTGTATGAATTACTTGGAAGGTGAAAATGAAGAACTTGAGAATAAATCATTGATAAACAGTAATAAAGGTCAGTTTCCGAGGCTGAAAGATGTTGTTGCTGGTACACAAACCTTGGCCTTTCAGTTGAAACCCAAGGCAAGTTTGCTTGTTTGTTTGTTTGTTCTCTGGTTTCAAGTTACACCTACTGTACTGCATGAAAGTGAAGCGTAAAGTAGACAGTGGTGAAATTTTTCTTTTTCTTTTTTGGTTGCTAACTTTCTGTTTTATTGGTCATGTAGATGGTGGTGTTGAGTGTGTCAATGCACTGCAATGGATGCGCAAGAAAAGTTGAGAAACACATCTCAAAGTTAAAAGGTATCCGGAAAGGGCATTCCTCTTGTTCTTGTGCTGTTTCCTTTCATCCTAATTGGTCTCAGTTTTTAGCTGTAAATGATTCACACATGCTCATGACTAGCTCAATGGCCAAGCTCTTTATGAAATAAAAGACTTAACAATGCTAAATTTGACTCTTAAAATTCAAAGCAATACTTTCGTCTAAAGCAGGCTTGAATCTTTTCTCTCAACTGTTTTGAAGGTACGGTATACTATACTTTACCTTTAACTTCTCCAAAAAGGTTTTGTAAATTTGTAAATGACTGTGTACATATAATAAAAATAGGGGTGACCTCTTACAAAGTGGACCTGGACAGCAAGCTGGTGGTTGTCATTGGAGACATAGTTCCGTTTGAAGTGCTGGAGAGCGTGTCCAGAGTTAAAAATGCCGAGCTTCGGAACATATCTACTCCCCCTGCCGGTTGATGATTTTTTACCGGCTCTTCTTTTCTCCTCAGTAAACGTCGGGACATAATTTGAATGAAGAAAGAAAGTAAAATGCGGTCAAGTTATGTTTATGAGAGATTGTTAATACATATATGATAGTAAGCAATACTCGTTCTCGTTTCCTTCTAGCATTGAGATCAATTCACTTTCCCGGGTTTACGTTTGGTATGATGATGATTTCGTTTCTTAGTTTGCTTTATTTACTCCTCAAACTTATTTTCATTAATTTATGTTATCTTCTCGAAAATCACAGCCATCCATCGTAATATCCAATTTTCACTATAACAAATTTGACATTTTGCTACAAAAAAAGTCGTAACAAAATTTGTAAAAAAACGTTGTCTATAGACTTTTTCATTTCGATGTCCAAAACGTCACCGGATTCTTATAGCTGAAAACTATAGATGATGTTTGCAGAAATTGTCGCCAATAGCTTTTGGCAACGTTTTAATTTCGTAGCAGAAAATTATTAGCTACATTTTGAGAAATTGTGGTCAATAGATTCCGCTATGTTTTTCTTTTTGTAACAAAAACTTTTTAACTATGTTTTCCGAAACGTAACCAATATTTTTATTTATATTTCTAAAAACATTGGCAAACAATTTTAGCTATGCTTTATAAAACGTAGCTAAATGTTTTTAGCTACGTTTTAACCACATGTCATGCAATTTTAGAATAAATTATTTGTTTTATTTTTAATCCATATTATTGTATATAATGTATCGATATGTTTTTTATTGTAAAATTAATATACAAACAAATTGTTTGAACCATTTTATATAAAAACTAAAATATCATTAAATTATACCAACGAAATGAATATTCTTCGTATACAAGATTTTAATTTCAAATTTAACAATTCTTATGATAAAATAATAAATAAAGAGAACAATTTAAAAATTATAAATGCTGAGGTTATAAAAAAATTACAATATAAGTGGAACAACTACTAATATTGTCCATATCGATGAACCTATAATAATCCAAAAAGCTTAGTTAAAATGTACTAAAAATATTGTGGGTATTGAAATAATAGGCTCTAATTAAAGCAAACATCACATAACTTCACCATTAATAGCTTAGCAGTTGCATCTTCATCAAGTATGTAATCCAAGAAAAAAAGTATTAAATTTAAATTATAATACAAGCAAGAATTGAAAGAAAAAAGTATAACAGATATAAGTAATACCATTGGCTTTCCTCTTCATTCCTATCATAATCTGAACTAACTAGTCTTCTAAATATGTTATCATGTTTTGCTAATTTTGTTCAAGTTTCTTGTAATTCAACCTTAAACACCTGCTTTTCCTCTTGAAGTTTTTGAATTATTGTTTTATTTTATGAGGTTGAAATATTTGGCTTAGGGTCATAGCCAGGATCTTTAACATAACCAAAATGTGTATCAAGTATAGTATTACAAATGTCTTCTACACTGAATTGATCCCCCTCAGACATAGATTTCTTTAATAACTCTTGCATCTTATTCAAAAATTAAAAAAAAATTCAATCCAAATATTATTACTTACTACTATAATAATAAATGAAGTAAAATATTAAACAATTCTTTATACTTAAACAAATTTTTTCTGCTTCTTCTGACATCCACCATTTACCTTCCTTATAATGAGTGACTTTGTATAGTGTGATCCTATCATTCTCTTATCCATATGGTTCCCTCTCACTATGTTTTATGGAGAAAAAAAATAAAAGGAACAATAAATATGTAGTGTTTATTGATATAATTATAACTTGCAAACAAAAATCGTACATATTCATTTCATACAACTACAAATAATTTTGTTCCTTTTCTTTGGTAAATTAGAAATTTAAATTAATAAAAAAGGGTTTATTTACAAACCATGGGGTTGCCTTGAAGGCCATCCCCTCCCAAAACCAGAAAGGTAACCTAACATAAGAACACGAGGAACTCTACAAAAATAGTTCCCTATGAATCGAACCAACCACAACATCCTGCCTACACGAATATACCAACTAAGATGACCTTTTAGGAAGGCACATCTAACCAACTACACAAAACATTTACAAAATACCATAGTAAAGAAATATATTAAATACACTATCATTTACACGGTTGAAACTAGAAGTTCACACTCAGTTCCACGTCAGAAACCAGAAGTTCTCGTCTACCTTGCATGAGAGAAGCCTCTTTGCTGCATTTTCCATTTTGTTGAAAGGTGGAATGTTCTTTGGTGATTTACCGAGAAAGATAAAGGTGCAGCTCTTGCCCTTGCTCCTTACGTCCCTGTTACTCCTTTTATCCCTAACAGCTTAGTCCCACGCTTGAGCTCATCATCATATTCCCTCATAATTCTCACCTATCCTTCTTTGGTTAAAACTGTATACTTGCTTCTGATTCTTTAAGACTCCAACAGAGGACTAAGATTGTCCTACTGTCACAAATTGTCAAAAACTAAAAGTACCTAAGATGAAAAGACTGATGGCATCCCTCTAGTTTCAATTTTCTATCATAGTTCCATCAAAAAGGTGTGATTTCCTGTTGTTTGGATTTAACATCTTTGATGTTTTTGTGAAGGTCTTTTAGCTACCAACTCTTGCTTTACTGATTGGAGACATAGACTTGTCCTAGGATTGGATTCCATTCTTCGGTTCCAGAGATAGATTGATACCTTCCCTTTTGCAGACCTGAAAACAAAATCTGTAGACATATTGTTAGTTAATAATAGCTCCTACCATTACCTTCTCTCAGTGTTTGAGCTGAGATGCTCCATAACTGGAACATCACTCTAGAGTTTAAGCTCCCCACATCCAAGGCTTCATCTTTGAAGGTTCGAGAATTCCTTTCTTTCCAAAGGTTATAAGCTGTAATTGAAAGGAGGATAGGAAAAAAAATTGAGGCCACAAGTTCGGAAATTTGGTGCTTGGCTCAACCAATTAGGCATGGAATGGAGGTTTATTTTATTTGGAAGGCTTATTTGGAAATGATTAAGGCAATGTACCCAAAAAAGTTTTGAGAAGGAACATTCAAAGAATAAATATTCTGTTGTTCCATTATCCATGGAGCACAAAGAACAATGATTTGGGGTGTGAAGATAGAGGAGTTTATCCCTTGTTTGCAACTCTCTAAGGAAAGCCAACCATAATAGGAAGGAGCACCTAAGGTTTTTCCTTTTAAACCAAACCAGTTTATGCCAAGGGACTCTCTGAATCGGGGGTCTAAAAAAATTGTAGGTTGAAACATTAGTATACTGATTTGAAGGACTAGTTAACCATTTTAAACAATCTGGTTTTGAGCTATTCGGCTAGTACTGTAGGGGCTCTAGGTTTTCAAAAATCTCAACAGTTGCCTCTTGCCAAGACCACTCATTGTTTCTAATAACTTCTAAAACTTTTGTTGTCATACTTAATTCTAACCCATTGATCACTCTCGGGGTGGAGAAGTGCTTTAGGATTCCTCGTAGATGTCAAGGATCCTGCCATAAAAGAGTAGAAATACCATTTCCTATCCTGAATCTGAATTGGTTCCCTATTTTGTCCCTCACGAATAATATTTTCCTCCAACTCCAAGAACTATTGTTAGTAGGTTGGGCACTCCAGAAATTCTTCCTTCTCAAAATGATGGTATGAACCCACTTAACCCACATAGCTTCATTGTCATTAAACAAAAAACAGATCCTATTTCCTAATAGTGCATTATTCCATATATGTAAGTGTTTGATCCCTAAACCCCCTCACTTTTAGATCTACAAATGTTAGTCCATTTGACCTTAGCATGGGATTTTGAATCCACCTTCCTAGCCCACAGAAAATTCCTAAGTTTTACCTTTATCTCCCTTAGGATGGAAGAAGGAAGAATGAAAATTGTAGAGCAGTAAAATTGAAAAGGAGAAAGCACAGAAATCACCAATTGAAGCCTGCCAGCATAGGAAAGGTTTTTATTGGTCCATTTGTTAATCCTTGCATCAATCTTCTCCAATAAAGGAAAGCAGTCCCTTCTAGAACCTTCTTGTTAAAAGAGGTTCCCCCAAATACTTTATGGGCAGATTACCTTTCTTGAGTCCCGAAATCATTTCCTTTTGATAGTCAAATGGTCCATGTCAGGGGAACAGAAAAATTGACTCTTAGAAGGGTTCATGTCCAGTCCAGATAATTGTGAAAAGGTGCTCATATAGTCTAGCAAAGATTGTATTGAATTCAAGTTAGCATGGCAAAACAATATAAGGTCATCAGCAAATAAGAGGTGGGTGACTTTAAGAGTTTTGCACCTCCAGTAGTATTTGAAAGAATGGTTACCATTTAGACAAGCATTCAAACTCCTAGAAAATACTTCCATACAGATAATGAAAAGGAATGGGGATAAGGGGTCTCCTTATCTTAGGCCTAACTTTCCTCTAAAAAATTTAGAGGGGGATCCATTAATCAAAATCGAATACGAAGGGGAAGATATGCACTCTTTAATCCAATCAATGAATTTTCCAAGAAATCCCACAGCTACTAGAACATTTATGAGAAACTCCAATTGTATGGAGTCATAGGCTTTTTGAAGGTCCACTTTGAAAGCACATCTCTTATGGTTACTGGACAGATGGTAATTCCTAAGAATTTCTTGAGCTAGCAAAATGTTATCCCCTATTCGGCAATTTTTAATAAAAGCACTTTGGTTTGGGCTAACAATAAGGGGAAGAGACTCTCTCAGCCTATTAGCTATAATTTTGGCAATCACCTTATAAATCATATTACAACAAGAAATAGGTCTATAATCTAACACTGTGGAAGGGTGATCCTTTTTTGGAATGAGGGAGATGAAAGTGAAATTGAGCTCTTTAAGAAGTTTCCTATGCTCAAAAAAGTTTTTTTTATAGCATCAGTAACTTCCTCTCCAATAATATGCCAAGTTTGTTTAAAGAAGAACCCAATAAACCCACATGGTCCTGGGGCCTTATTTAGATTGACAGAATTGAAAGCCTCTCTTATCTCTCGTGCTGAAACTTCAGCAATGAGGGAGTTTGAAAGGCCTTCTGGCAAAGAAAGAGGGAAGAGATTTTTCACAAACTCTTTAGAAGGGAGAAGGGCTTTATTATTCCCTATAAAACCTTAAAAATGTTCAAGAAATTGAACTTAAATCTCTTTAATACCTACAATTCTATTCCCATTTCCCACTTTTAAAGAGTGAATGTTGTTTCTATTTCTGTTTGTAATGAGAAAGTTGTAAAAAAAATTGGTGTTCCTATCCCCTTCTCTGAGCCATTTTGTCGGATCTCGCTCCTAGAGCCTGACTGTCCCGGGAGGTGAGCCCTGCTGAGGCCCATTTCCAAGACATTTGCCTTGTCGAGACCTTAAACGTGACACACTTTGATACCACAAATGTCGGATTGGGTTCGTTTTTATACCATTTGAAAGAAAACTTCGAGATCTACAAC
>JAOTAZ010000008.1:29373486-29384464 GCA_025629785.1 Erythroxylum oxycarpum | reverse complement strand
CTAGCATCATAAAACCAACCCCAAAACCAATCTAAAACATGGTAATTCATTCATCCTCACACAAACATGAATTTATACTCAGCAATCAAACCACAAACTTCATGAAATAATAAATCACAATTAATGCATCTAACTACCAATTTAAGACCATAAAACTTAATTCTCACCTAACCAAGCTTCAACTCTTCAATTCTTCAAAAATCACAAATTCACTTCCTTCCTCCCAACACCATACACGACACCATCATCACTTGAAGGGGGGTGAGGGTTTGGTTGGATATTTAATGGACAAAGAAGAGAAAGCATGTAATAAAGGAGAGTTTCTTGAAGAACCAATGAATGCAAGCAAAAAGGGAGAAGCTTCGGATGAGAGGGAGAAGGAAACTTTCATGCAAAAAGGGATTTTTAACTCTTTCCAATGGAAGCACCGAGAATGATGTACATAAGTTAGATAAAAACAAAGAACACCATTAAGTTTAAGATATTGTTAGGCAAGTGACACATGTCTTGCTTTGAGATACTTTAAGGTCTCTTTCCACCTACAATTTAATTTCTACTCCAAATTTGTCCCAAATTTCCAATTGTTCAATTTCATAAATCCTAAAATCATGTACCCAATATTCCAATGTTATTGGACAGTAATTTCCAGTACCGAAAACCAATCTATCCATCAAGTGGTGATTTTTTTGGTTCGAAAATTTTTTCCAAAAATTTTAGAAAAATTTTAAAATTTCCCAAAAATCTAAAACACATAACATTCCACTCCAATAAATTTTTCGAGAACAAAAACCACATTTTCCACAACAAAATTACATTTAAGCACATATACCGGGAAATGTCATGAATGCATGTACAATTATTTTCAATGCAAATTTCACTATTCTCATGTAAGAATATGTCAAAACAAGCCTAACCACTCTCGACCCTTTCCAAATTACAATTCTACCCTTCCCATCGAGGGTGGGATGTTACAATTCTCCCCTCCTAATAAAAAATTTCGTCCTTGAAATTCTTACCTGCTTGATCGAAAAAGTGAGGATACTGTCTCCTCATATGCTCCTCTGTCTCCCAAGTTCCTGCCTCAGTTGTGTGATTCCTCTATAGGACTGTCACCAATGGGATAGCCCTGTTCCTCAATTGCTTAACCCGTGATCCTACAATCTGTACCGGCTCCTCCACATAACTCAAGTTACTAGCCACCTCAATCTCCTGAGCCAGTATCACATGTGTCGGATCGGATCGGTATCTCCAGAGCATACTCACATGAAAGACATTATGTAACTGAGACATCTCATTCGGTAAAGCCAATTTGTAGGCCAAAGGTCCGATCCTCTCAATAATCTCATAAGGACCAATGTACCGAGGGCTTAACTTATCCTTTTTACAGAACCTGAGTGCTCCTTGCCATGGTGACACTCGTAGGAAAACCTTGTCTCCTACATTATACTCCATCTCCCTCCGATGCTGATCCACATAACTCTTCTGTCTATCTTGAGCCGCTTTAAGTCGACTCCGAATCAGCTTTACCTTATCCACTGTATCCTAAATCAGTTTTGGGCCCTCAACCATTCTCACACCCTTTTAGTCCCAATACAAAGGCGATCGACACTGTCTCCCATATAAGGCCTCATATGGTGCCATCCCGATGCTACTGTAGAAATGGTTGTTATAGGCAAACTCAATCAAGGCCAAATACTGATCCCATGCTCCTCTAAACTCCAATACATAGGCCCGAAGCATATCCTCGATAATTTTAATCGTCCTCTCACTCTGCCCATTTGTCTGAGGATGAAATGCTGTGCTGAAATTTAACTTAGTACCCATAGCATACTGCAAACTCTTCCAAAGCCTCAAAGTAAATCTGAGATCCCTGTCTGATACTATAGATACTGGAACCCCGTGAAGTCTCACTATCTCAGTCACATACTTCTGGGTCAGCTGATCAAGTGAATTATTCTCCTTTACTGGCAAGAAATGGGCCGATTTAGTTAACCGGTCCACTATGACCCAGATCGCATCATGTTGCCTCGGAGTCTTGGGAAATCCCATAATAAAGTCCATAATGATTCGTTCCCATTTTCACTCAAGAATTGGCAACAAATGGAGTTTTCCCACTGGAGCCTGATGCTCAGCCTTAACTTGCTGGCACGTCAAACATCTGGACACATACTCCGCTACCTGCTTTTTCATGCCAAGCCACCAAAACTGCTTTGTTAAAGTGTTATACATTTTGGTAGTACTAGGATGCATAGTATAGGTGGCCATATGAGCTTCCTCTAAAATCTCTCGCCTCAAATCATCCACATCAGGCACACATAGCCGTTGTCTCAGCCATAATGTTTCATCCCTTACTTCAAATTCCGAATTCGGATCTGCCTTTACTTTCTCAATCAGCTTCACCATAGCAGGATCCTTATCCTGAACTCTTTTGATCCTATCATGTAGCATCGGTCTAAGTTTCAAAGTAGCTATCAAGGCCCCATCATGCTCCAGATTCAACTGCACATTCAAAGCTCGCAACTGAATCAAATTAGACAACCTCAATACCTGAATCTGAGCTGCACTAGTGTGAGACTTCCTGCCCCGGGGTGGTACTTGATCGTACAATCATAATCCTTAAGCAGCCCAATCCATCTCCTCTGCCTCAAATTCAACTCCCTCTGACTCAGTAAATACCTCAAACTCTTATGATCAGTGAAAATCTGAAAAGTCTCACCATATAGATAATGTCTCCAAATTTTCAGGGCAAAGATAACTGCAGCTAACTCTAAATCATGCACTAGATAATTTACCTCGTGAGCCCTCAACTGTCTCGAGCCATAAGCAATCACTCTGCCATGCTGCATCAGAAAACATCCTAATCCCTGATGTGATGCATCACTGAACACTTCATAACCTCCAGTCCCTGATGGAATAGCCAACATCGGTGCAGTTGTCAACCGATGTTTCAGCTCCTTAAAACTCTTCTGGCACTCCTCAGTCCATCTGAATGTCACATTTTTCCTCAGAAGTTGTCAGAGGGGCTGAGATCAGTGAAAACCCCTTGACAAACCTCCGGTAATATCCAACCAATCCTAAGAAGCTCCTAATCTCCGACACATTCCTTGGAGCTTCCCATTTCATCACTGCCTCAATCTTCTTTGGATCTACCTGTATACTATCTCCAGTCACTATATAGCCCAGAAACACTACCTCATCTAGCCAAAATTCACACATACTGAATTTGACATACACTTTCTTTTCCCTCATAATCTGTAAAACAATCCTCAAATGATCTGCATGCTCCTGTCTACTCCTCGAATACATCAAAATGTCATCAATAAAGACAATCACAAATTGATCAAGGTAGGGCTGAAAGACCTTATTCATTAAGGCCATAAAGGTTTCCGGGGCATTATTCAACCCAAACGGCACCACTAAGAACTCGAAATGCCCATACCTACTCCGAAATGCACTCTTAGGCACGTCTGCCTCTACTATCTTCAGCTGATAATATCCTAACCTCAGATCCAACTTAGTGAATACCTGAGCTCCCTGCAACTGATCAAATAAGTCATCGATCCTAGGTAGTGGATACTTATTCTTTACTGTCACCCAATTCAGCTGCCTGTAATTAATACACAGCCTTAAAGTTCCATCTTTCTTCTTCACAAATAAGACCGGAGCTCCCCAAGGTGAAACACTGGGCCTGATAAAACCCTTCTCCAATAACTCCTGCAACTGAGCTTTCAGCTCCCTTAGTTCCACAGGTGCCATCCTATATGGAGGTATAGATATAGAAGTAGTCCCTGGAACTAGGTCAATAGTGAACTCTGTTTTCCAATCCGGCGGTAAACCTGGTAACTCATCAGGAAACACATCTGAAAATTTCCTAACCAAGGGAATGTCTTGGAGCCTCTGCTCAACTCTCGTATTAATAACATGAGCTAGATAGGCCTCACATCCTCCTTGCATCAACCTCAGGACACTCAAGAAAGAAATCATCCGGGCTGGCACTGCCTGACTAACCCCTCTGAATACTACTCTAGGCTGACCAGGAGGCTTTAAGACAACCTTCTTGGTGTAGCAGTTCATGATGGCCCTATGGGCAGTAAGCCAGTCCATCCCTAAAATCACATCAATCTCTCTCAGCTGTAACACTATCAGGTCTGCCTTCAACACTGCTTGATCAATCTGGATCGAGCACCCCTTGCAAACCTCGCCTAAAGCAGTAGTACTACACAAAGGTGTACGCACCTCTAACTCATACCATAATATCTCCCTATCCCCATGCAATTTACATGCCAAATGCAGTGCGATAAATGAGTGTGTGGATCTTGGATCTAGCAGTGCAAATGTTTCAAAACCAAAGATAAGAAGCACACCTGCTACCACATCTGGAGAATCCTAGGCTTCCTACCTGGTCATGGCATAGACCTTAGCCTGGGACTGCAGTTGGTTGCCCCGTCCCTCAGTCCTCACAAAAGAGCCCTCAGCTCTGCCTCGGCCTCTACCTCGGCCCCTCTGCCTGGATCCACCACTCCTACTCTGCTACACTGTGGTATTGCTCCCAAATCGGCCACTGACAGCAGACTGAGCTCCTAAAGTGGCAGGGCAATCTCTGACCTGATGATCCATGGAGTCGCATTTAAGGCAAGCTCCAGTCAGTCTCCAGCACTCGCCACTATGTCTCTTCTCACAATGCTCACAAACTGGAGGAATTTGCCCTGTACCTCTACCACTGCCACTGCCCGTCTGTGCAAACCTCCCTCTCTGCCTAAATCCAGATTGCCTGGATCCTCCCAGTGACCTGAAGGTTTTGCTCTAGCGCTTACTAAAGCCCCTACAAGAACTGCCCTAACTCTCACTCGGTCTATTTCCCCTGGATCCCTGTCTAGTCTCAGCCTGTTTTTGTCTCAACAGATGCTCTACTCGCACTACAGCAGCCCTCAACTCAATAAAAGTGCCCATATCTGATCGGGCCAACCAGGTGCAGATCTCCATATTCAGTCCATTCTTAAACTGCCTACACTTATCTGCTTCTGTAGGGATTAAAGCAGTGGCATAACCCATCAATTCGTTGAACCGAACCTCATAATCGGCCACTGACATCCTACTCTGCTTTAGTTCTAAGAACTCCTGCATCTTCATGTCCAAGTAAATTCTTGGCATGTAGTTATCCCGAAAGACCCTCAGAAAGTCTTTTCACTTCAGCGGGTAAGGCCTGGTGTTACTGCCTGGAACAGTCTTCCACCATTGATATGTTGGGCCCTGCAACAAAGACACTACATAATCGAACCTTTCATTAGGCTCGCTATCCATTTGATCAAATACCCGTTCTGTCCTCTTCAACCATCCCTCGGCCTCCGCAGGGTCTGTGCTGCCATAGAAGTCCACAGGTCCCTGCTTCCGCAGCCTATCATACCTCTTTTCCCTTCTTTCGGGAACTCTAGGATGCAACTCCTCAGCTCGAGGTATTGAGGACTCCCTACTAGCTCCTATCGATTCTTGGTCAGGTGGTTGCTCAATTTGCTCACCTAGAGCGAATGACCTATAACAAACAAGAATTTCGATCAATTTCCACATTTCGCAAATTAATTCATGCCTAAACAGTCTACTAGCCCCAACAGATGCCAACCATGCTCCGATATCACCTAAATGTAGCGCCCCTTACCATAGGGTACACACCGGGACGCCCGTAGGTCATTCCGGTACATATCCTATGACAAGAAAGAACTACAAACAAACACCACTATATCCCACATGGCATCATAACAATAAACATCAATATAAAATCAAAACTTTTTCAAACCCAAATTTTTTTTGTCCATTTCATTTCACGAAAAACAGAAATATATCTATAACTTTCATTCTGTATCATTGGTCCATAGTTTCTAAAACCTAGTATAAACTGCTATAAAAATTACATCAGTCCTAACTAGGTCATCCAAAATTTCCCAGTTGACCGACCTGTGAGCTATAACCTCTCTCACCAAAATGATCTACGCGGCTCGAACAGTCCCTCCGGAGCTAGGGGTCTACTCTCGATCCTGAAAAATATATTGCAATTTTTTTGGTGAGTTTGCGAACTCAGTGAGGAACCATCATCGATGGTTCACCCAATTTATACAGCGCTCAAGCAAATCGTATATTATTTCACACTAACACATTCAAAAGTACCACATGATTATATTCAAGTAAATCACAAATTTATAAGGCATTCTTGCCTTTCACCCATTCAAAATATTCAATCAAATATGTATGCAGTTCGTATGTGACATTTTCCTATTTTATTACGGTGTTGTGACCAAGCACCTGAACTGTCCTAATCTGGGCACATTAATCGGTGAGTCTATGGCTCTAAATCAGTGTCAGCTCGAGGTCTAATACGGTGAGCTTTTAGCTCTCAGTGGCTGCTTCGGTCATAACTGTCATTATCTGATCATGCATTCATGTATGAAATGCATATGTCCCAATTTACACAGTATATAGATATTTCACAATTAATCCATGTGTCACAACTGAGCACATTATAAGCAAGCAATTTTCATATCACAAATCATCATATATCATCACATCACAAGCACTTCTATGTCATAACTCCCAATACATCGGACCTTCTGTCCGGAATCCACATTCATATTCAATCACAAACCAGCCATTATTAACCACAGTAAATATATAATAATCGGGAGAGCCATCTAGTCACTCACCAATAGCTTCCGAGTTAATGCCTGGAAGTCTCGGCAACGTCTGTGGATCGACGTTCCAAATGCGCCTCTATAACAATGTAAAAACACATATATCACAATTTGGGCAGTTAGAAATATTTAATAATGCAGTACTATGCATGTTCGTGACAATCCCGGTACCAATCCATAATTCACATCACAAAATACTCCCCTATGTTATAGGAAACCACAGGTACCAAAATCACGCAATTTGGACCTCTATAAGTCCAATTATTGATAAAACATAAACCAAAACAACAATTACCCAGTCCTCTCACTTTGACCTAACCAATCTACATCAATGTTATCTCTAAAAAATTCTCAATTTCACATAGAAATGAAATTAAATATTTCACAAATCCGATGCCCTGAGAATTAGATCAATCGGATGTCAAACGGAAAAGTTATTCCCAAAACACGTTCAGACCAACACACTACCCGTACCTTCACTCCAGAAATTGAACATCTTAGAAGTATTGCCATTCGGCTCCTTCAGATAACTCGAAGATCCATGTCTCTAGTTTAATTTGCAACAAGAATTAGATCGATTGGAGCTCTATAGCTCAAGATATCTAATCATTCTTTTTCAAATTAACATTAAAACTGATCAATCTGGTGTGGAGAGATAGAAAAATGTCTTAGAAATCTAACGCTTCAAAAATCAGATCGATCGGAGGTTGAACGAAGAAGTTATGATCAAAAGAGTGGAGGGAGGGAGATCGGCCAACAAGTGGACGAAATGGCCGAGCGCCCGTGCGGGGCGATCTGCTGCGCGCCCGAGCGGGGCGCTTGGCCGAACGGGCGCTATGCCATCGCTGATTCGACATCTGAACTTCAAACCTTCATAACTTTTTACTCTAAACTCGAAATTGGACAAACTTGGTGCCGTTGGAAAGATAAAAGACTGATCTACAATTTTCATGAAGGACCCAAAAATCAGATCGACCTCTAATGGGGTCAAAAATTCACTCAAAGATGACTGATCGATAATCTCCTCATAAACAGTACTAAAACTTGTAAACATCATAACTTTTGATCCGGAACTCCAAATTTTACAAACTTGGTGTCAATGGAAAGATAAAAGAACCATCTACAACTTTTATGAAGGAATTAAAGCCAAAATCAGTCTCTATAATGGTCAAAAATTCAATCAAAGTTTCAGGTCTTCCATATTGGAATCATAATCAGAGCATTGTTCACCCTATACCATTTCCTACATTCAAAGCAAATTTCAAAACCCTTCAAAACACAATTTGACAAAACTTCCTTCATACGAATTCTAGCCATACGCCTTAAGTTTAATTTAAGCCAACAAGCTCCTCAATTGCTCAACCATATCCTAAGTTATGATCAAAACACTGAAACATGTATAAAACAAATGTTCCAGATTTGCAATTTCACTCTCATTTTACATCTTCCATACCTTTCCTCAACCAACCAACACTCAATTTACTTTGTATTTCCACCATAACCAACTCATAACCTATCCTTGAACGTAAATCCACCAAATTCCAGCACACATACACAATCATTTTCCGATAAGAATCACTCATCTATTCTCTTAAAAATCAAGCCAAACCAACTCACTTTACCTATCCTACATCACATATCATTCATTCCCTTCAACCTCATCAATCATCAATCAACCAAGGAATTAACATACCCATATAAGCAAAGCACAATTTCATGCAATTAGTGCACAAACATCATAACTAATGCATTTAAGTAACAATCTTACCTATTTAGCTATCACTCCTTCAATTTTCCAAAATTTTCACCAACTCCCTCTAACTCTCTTTACCACCATACACGATCATCCACCTTCAAGGCTTAGGTTGAACCTTTGTCTTGTGTTTTTAAAAATAAAAGAAGAGCTAGCAATAGAGGAGGAGGTGGAAAAGAAGAGCAAAATTATCAAAAGGAACAAGGAAACAAGAGAGGGACGAAGATGGAGAGAAAACATGAAAACAAACCTCCTTTTTGCCTTGTAATTTGTAAGATGTTGTGGAACTCACCAACATTAGGTTAATAAGATAACCATTCAAGATAAGATTCACTTGCCACTTGTCTTGTTCTTAATCCTTCTTTTATTTCCTTTCCAATAACAATTCAATTTCTACTCCAATTTCTCTTCAAATTCTAGTGGCTCATACAAAAAATTTTCAAAATCATGTATCTAATTTTTTAGTGCCATTGGACAGTAATTTCCAGTACCAGAAACCAATCAATCTGCCACTTGGCGTTTTTTTTGTCCGAATATTTTCTTCGAATTTTCCAAAATAATTTCCAAAATTTCGTAAAAATGAAAAACACATAAAAATCCACTCCAATTTACATTTTCAGGCACAAAAATCATATTTTTTTCACAATAAACACATTTATACAAAGATACCGGGAAATGTTATGAATGCATGTACAATCATTTTTCATGTGCAAAAATTTCCATTCACAAAGATATAAAGGCCAAACTATGCCTGATCATGCCGAGATTAGTTTCCACACTCATAACCAGTCCCAAATTACTATTTTACCCTTCCCATCGATGATGGGATGTTACATGCATTGATTCAGAGTTTTAATAATTTTTACCCCAAACATTTGAGTGCATTAAGTGAAATCTTGGTGAGGGCGTAAAGAGATATGCTTTTGATTTCAATGCGAGTGTTGATGTGATTACTATTAATATTGCTTAGGAAGTTAATTTTAGGACAACTTGACTCTAATCATATGTCAATTTGACTTAATAGGATATGATGACGTATAGTATGAAGGGACAAGTTAAGATTGATGATGGATTGATGTTGTAAATTTTATAATTTTGATTACCATTTTGCTTGGGGATAAACAAAAACTTAATTATGGGGATGTGATAAGTGTAAATTGCATCATGTTTTAGGCATAATTTGATTTGTGTTTAGCCATTAATTTAATATGTTAGTATGTGTTTAGGTTTGAATTGTGTTAGTTTGTTAATTATTTGTGTTTTAAGTATTTTAAGGGTTAATACAAGATTTTGAGCTTAAATATTATGTTTTTGAGGCACCTTGATGTGTTTACTAGCGTTTCAGGGTCAACATCCAAGAACCAAGGAGTTTTGAAAGACATTCGGGCTGAAACAACAGCCTACGATTGTGACAGAAGGTCCAGGAATGTCCCACAATCGTGGTCTGCATGCCATGATCGTGACAGAAGGCTTAGATGTGAGCCACGATCGTGGCTTGTCGGGCCACAGTAGTGGCTTATGTCAAGCAGACTCGCAGACACTTACGAACTTCACATTTCTAGGGACTTTTTGGACCTTTTGTACCATAGAAAAGCCCTAAGGTTACTCAAAAATACATAAGAAACTATTTGAAGAACAAGAATAGAGAAAAGAAAAGAGATTTTCGTGCAGCCACTTTTATAACCCTGAGAGAGAGAAAGGAAGAGAAAGAGAGGAGGAAGAGGAAGCGGTTTTAACATGCTTTTCTTAAGGCTACTGCCTTCCCAGATCAGGAGGTTTCCTGACGCTGCTGCCTTCCCAAATTGTCCATTCTTAGTTTCTATTTCCTTTTCGTTTCAATTTTATTCATGTATAAAGTTGGGATGGATTGTATGATTATAGATGGCAGAATGTTGATAATGTTCTAACTCTTCTTTGGGATTTTATTTTGATTTAATGATAATTTAATTGATTGTGTTTAATAGATGAATGTTGTGATTTGATTGCATCCTTGTATAATTCGGTAACAAACTGAGATGGTGAATTTAATGAAAAACGGTTAAATCGGATTAATGAGAATTATGCAATTTAATAGAAATCGTAACAAATGATATTGGTAATTATACGGAAAGAGATCCTGTGTGATATTCCAATAGTTTATTAGAGTGTCATAGATCTAATTAAGATTTTGGATAATTTTTGAATTGAGAGATTACAAATTTCATAATCCAATTAGGGTTTATAAATTATGGTTAATGATTGTAATTCGAGAGAGAGTAATCAGCCCTGGGATTGTCTAAAATCGACACCCCAGTAACACATAATCAGCTAGGTTAGCATTAATAATCGATAAAATCTCCTTTCTCATAACTTGGTAAATTCTTGGTTGATTTCTGATCGCGGCTTTATCGTTCGATCTGAAAATCGACCCTTGGAAACGGGTCAAAATAAAAATGATTCCAAGATTGCAGCAAGCTGAACCTCGGGTTGTCTCTCTCGATGGAACCGATATGCAATTGATCCTAAGACTAGCCTAAGTTTGAATTATGCAATTAAAGCAATTAAA
>JAOTAZ010000008.1:29341761-29353347 GCA_025629785.1 Erythroxylum oxycarpum | reverse complement strand
TAGAACGAACATAAAAAAAATCTTTTTTGTGGTTTTGGTAAATTTTAAAAACTCAATTAAAACAAAAAAAACCAAAATTTTGAATGCTCGTAACTTTTCAAGTAGCAAGGAAGACACAGGGTTGCGCGGAGACAGGGATAATGTGTCCCTGTCCTCCCTCGTTGTCCCTATTCTCCCTTTTTGGGAGGGACAAAAAAGTTTGTCTCTGTCCATCGAAGACGGTTTCGATAGACAGAAATTTAGAGGTAGCAATCAAAAGTGTCTGGAGACAGAATTTTTCTGTCTTGTCTTTTGTCCCCGCTAACAGGGATAGGAACCAAACACTACCTAAGTCATCGATGTCAACTAATTATGTGCATATGCTTCATTATGTAGATCGAGTGCTGCCATGGTATTGGTGGTAAATGATCAAATATCCCCATCGGTCGTGCCATTCTTATCATATAAGGCCTGACACAAATTGTACTGACCTTTGTTTCTTTGGTTTGATGTCTCATGAAATGGGTAAGCATGTGCCCCAGGTGGATCGGTGTCCTCCCGCTCATGCTCCATAAATAATACACATCTAAGTTCCCCACCACGCCATGGCTATCTCCTCGGTCGCTTAAGAGGACTCCATATATGTAATAAAGAATCGGGTGTCATAGCAACGAAGATCTACTGAGGTCGTAATCACCGTCATCACTGATGGAGTCCTAGAACTTTTAGGAGGACATCCCATATGGGAAGGTCTATATGTAAGTCCAGGTACTTTCGTGTCCCGACAAAGTCTACGTTGTAAAGGCCTATGGTTACTGAGAATTTCAAATAGCTCATTAGGATCATCTCCCAAAACAGCTAGAACTAAATGGTGATTGGCTTGTCCTAGTCATGATGTCCCTTCTCCACAAAGAAAGTGGAGAGCACCTTAAGAGTGAATTCCCAGAAGGAGGGCTCCATGATCTCGAAGAATCTCGGCCAAGCACTAACATTGATAAACTCCCAAACTTTTTCACTAATCCAACCTTCTTCACTGCCTGCCATTCGAGATGGCATCCTGTGATGAACATCTTGTCTTTGAAATGCTAATACTGCTCTTCATGTGTTACTGCAATAAAGAGCAGCATAGGAGGTTACTCAGGTGGATGCATTGTGAGGGCGTCTCTCTGGCCTCTAGACGATCTCTCTCTTCGTTGTCGCTTACGTAGAGCTGCTTTCTCGAATCATGGTCTTGTCATTATGCCTGAAACTTAAAACAAGTGCAAGAGATTTTTCGATAATTTATAGGAATACTCTTTTCCCCACACTTAAGATGTATTATGCTCACTAAATAATTAATCGTGATATGGAAATAACAATGAAAACTAGAATATGTAAACAAATCAAAACCAAATTAACGCAAGTAATTAATTAAATAAATTATAAAATAAAAAATTATAAAATAAACTAACAACCTAATTAATCACAATTTTAATATTAAAAATATTCTAATTAACAACTAAAAGTATTCAAATGTCAAATTACAAAATTAAAATTAAAACTAAAATTGAAAACCATAACTCAACAATTATATGAAATTGACAAAATTGAACATTAAACTCATGGAAAAAGCAAAATTGACATGTAATTAATCACGTACTAAACTTCAATTAACATTAAAAAAATCAACTAACTAACCCTACGCATAATATCACAATTAAACACTTAGTGAGCAATAATAGCACAATTATGTCATTCAAGTTGAGTTTTCACCCAATTCACATGCAATTCATCAAATTGAATCATTAAATCCAATAGGTAATGGTAATAATCAACTATTAAACCATAATTAAACATAAAATCATATGAATTTTCACAAAATCCCAAATTCCTTAAATAATGAAAAACACCTAATAAATCATGCATAAACAAGGGAAAACAAAAATCACTAATTTGTGAGAAAAACTTGAAAAATTAGACAAGAGAATGGAAGGGCGACGATGGGGAGTGAGAGGAAAAGAGAGAAAATGACCAATTTGAAGGGTTAGGTCATTTTTAAAGTGTATCATGGACTTGCACAATCTATTACATGACTATGTAGCTAATCATGTAGGTCACTGAATTATAACTTTTTGTGAACTTACATGGTTAGTTACACAATCATGTATCTAACCATGTAAGTCCACACTAGCATGTATAGAAAGCGTGTAGCCCTCTGTAAAAGTGTGCAACTTCAAAAATAGATGATCAAATATAAAAAATTGAACTAAACATATTAACATATTAACACGCATACCCTAACATACCAATTATGTACAAACTCATCATTAAAATGCTTAATTTTTCTATCCTGAAATATATAAAAACTTAATTAAATCCTATACTAAAATTAAAGCCAAAAAATATGGAATTTTTAATAAAACTTAACTAATTCATTGGTTACCTCCTATGTAGCGCTTATTTAATGTCATTAGCTCGACGTACCTTTTAAGCTTACAATGGATTATATAGATTATGTTTTTCTAGCCTTACTGTATGTTGGACCCCATTTTCGGAGTCCAACTCTTGCTTTGATACCACAACTATTAAGCCTCGTTTTCAGAGTCCAACTCTTGCTCTGATACCAAACCTATTGGACTCCGAATCTGAAGTCCCACTCTTCCAGAATCATAAAACGTGATCTTCATTACCTCGTATATCCACAAGGGTGGTGTGCCCACACCAGCAGTCACCATAATCAAACTTTCTTCTATTTCAGAACATATTTTTGGATACTTTAAACCAGAATTACAAATTGACTTCTATAGAAAATATGTAGCTTTATGTCTGTAGTTTATTTATAAATAATAATCATCTTATTTGGAGCTCTACAGATCAAAGATATCATCAAAATACCAAGTTATGTTCAGTAAATATCCAATTCATACTCTTCCAATCCATACCTTAACGTTCTTTCCATCAATATTTCTCAAATTAATGCCAAAAGCTATAAATTTTTATGGATATGTAGATAAATGTGTTAGGAAACTATTTCTTTAAAAATCAGGTCATTTGGAGGTCGGATGACAAAGTTATGGCTAAAAGAATCAAATATGTTTATAGTTAGAAAATCCCTTCGGGTGCGATCGTGAGGAACAAAGGTTGTGATTGCGAAGAACAATAGTGCGATTGCAAGGGTGCCTGGTGGTATCGCAAGTGTGTTTGGTGCGATCGCAAGAGGTCCTGATGCGATCACAAGAACACCCAGTGCGAGCGCGACTGAAGTTGTCTTGTATAAAACATCTTCTGAGACATCCTAACCTGTATGGTAATATCTCTCAACTCCGATATCTCAAAATTGCATGCTTTATACCGTTGGAAAGATAAAAGAAATATCTACAACTTAAAAGAAGATAACTTTGTTTACTTCAGCCTAGATTAATCCATATTTTCCCTTGAATTCAGAAAATACATTTTCCCTATGAAAACTATGATTATGTCCTCAATCATATTATGCCTGCTTTGGGGCAATTTTCATAACTTTCACTAGGGATGTCAGATTAGGGTCATTTAAAGATGATTTCTAAGAGGACTTCTAGACCTACAACTTCTATGAAGACCCTCAAAAGATATTTTGCCTCCAAAAGGGTCAAAATTACAAATCATTGTAGCTGTCCCATATTCACTTCCTCTAATGCAATATCACTTCTTAACCATTCAACTACCAAATTGATTTCGTTAAACTCTCAAATCTCAACTCATTTCACTCATCACATTCAACTAAATCTCATCATTCATAATTCCTATCTTTCTTTACATAACATCTCACTTATGTATATATATATATAACCACAATTCATGTTCAAAAATTATCAACTCCAAGTATACCTAATTTCAATTCACATTATCCATACACAATTAATATTTCATTAACAACAAAAGATATGAGTTTTACAAAGCTTTAATGGCATTCCAAACTACATTACATCATCGGTATCAAAATCTAAAATACAAAAGATACCAAACCTAATAATTCTCGACATGCGTCTAAAGCCTTGTTTTTATAAAATCTTACTTAAATTACAAAAGCATTGAAAAATTAGAATGATGCCTCAACTCTTGGTTACTCGATCTCATTCTCTTCACCTGAAGATGGGATGGAAAGGGAGGTGAGATTGAAAGCTCGTGGGTAATAGTTTATAATGGAAAAATAGGCAAAACCTTTGAAATGTTCATTTATCGATACAAAGTTCTAATTGAATTCATAAAACGTATCGTTCTCAAATTCTTTTCCCAAACTACAAATCATGTATGCATCAAACTTGTTAACATATCGTAAGCATATAAGCACATCAAAATGGTTTGGTAGATCCAAAAATAGAACGTACTACACATTTCCCATAAGGGTCCTGTGTAGTCGTAAACAGAACGTACTATCGCAATCCCATATAATGGTTTTGCATAGCCGTGAACTTAGGGGAGTCCATGAAGGAGCTCCATGCCACTAACGGGCAGACAAGAGAAGCATTTTGTCAAAGTGCACTTGACTTAACTTAGGGGACCACTACAAAATCACATGATCATGCATTTCATAACTTGTAAACATGTCGCCCAAAATGACACCTTTTCGAAACTTGATTTCATAAACTTGATATCCTTTCAAAATCATTTCCATTTTTCATTTCATAAATCATTCACACAATTCATATACCAAACATGTAGCAATTTCTCAATTCATTTAAGAAGCAATAAATGTAACATTTATGATGCAATTGAAATCATTAAACTTCATTGATTCAAAGAAAATATTAGTGGCTTATTTACTCTATTATAAACACGTACCCACTTTAAATTCCTTGCTTAAGAATTTCCTTAAAATGCCTCTCCTGTTGTTCCTCTTGCCTTTCTTGATTTTCTTCAACAATGGCAAAACCCCATTCAATAGGAATCCAATTGAAAATCCCATAATACAAAATCACTAAAATTGATGCTAGAATACTTAAATCCAAGCATTTCCAAACTCCAGGAACTAAAATCCTTCCCAAAGTCCAAAAGATTCAAAATTATCTTACTTTGATTTTTCATCAAATTAAGAGTTTTTTTGGCTCTAATAAAAGCACTTCTCTTCCTCTACCTTTTTCTCTCCTTGAACAACTCCAAAATCTCTCTTAAAAGCTAAGAAATGATGAAACCCTAGCTCAAATCTTTTCTTTTCTCTCAAACCACTGAAACTCTCTTCTTCTCTCTTCTATTTTCATTTTTCTCTCTTCTCTCCCTCAATTCACGTTTTTCTTCTTCATTTAAAAGCAAGAAAAAACTTTGTCTTCCAATTATGCCCTTAATGATTGTAAAAAGTCCATTTTGCCCTTCCTTCAAAGCCTTATAACTTTCATCCTTAAGTGTCTTGCCAAAAGTACTCTTGAACATTCTTATAACCTTAACACTTTAATTCCATTAACCCACACAATAAATCCTAAAAACTTTGACATAATTAAATAACTCTAAAATAATTAATCTATCAAAACTTCAAAAATTATTTAAATCATGCTTAACTTAACAAGAAAAAAATTCGGGGGCCAACATTGTAGGTTCCATGAACTGTAAGTAGGCTATCTTTGGTCCTTAATACCATGTTTTTCTTTCAGTTTATTCCCATAAACTTGTGAAGGTTCTGGTGAATCTTCATATGTAGAGTCCAGTAAAATATCATGACAAGACTCATTAGGTACAATTACATTAGTAAATTCAAAGGAATGATTAATGATATTAGAAATTCTAAAAATGACCTCTTCATCCCCCACCTTTAATGTTAACTTGCCTTTGTCAACATCTATATTACATTATACACTTCCATTGGCTTATTGATTCATTCTTGAGACAAGTACCACTGGTAGTTGTTCATAGCTATATCTCCTATTATATCTTAGGCCAGCTCTGGTGTCTTGTTGTTAAGCATTCTCCCAACTGCCGTATTGATAGACTGCCATGTGCTTTGATTCAGCATATTTTAAAACATTTGGATTTGCATCCAAAGTGTTAAACCTTCGTGTCAACATCTTCTCAAAATCTCCTTGAACCTCTCTTATGTATCGTATAAAGATTCAACTTTCTCTTAAGAGTATGAGGATATGTCATTCCTCAATTTAGTAGTCTTGGATGGTGGGAAATATTTCAACAAGAACTGCTCTACCACTTGGTAACATATTGCTAGTGAGGATTGTGGCATCAAATTCAAGCAATGTTTGACCTATCCCCTTAAAGAAAGCGAAAAAACTACAGTTTGATGGCATCAGATTAGCTCTGTTGATTTTAAAAGTGTCACAAATCTTTAAAAAATGAGAGATGTGAACATTCAGTTCTTTGTCTCTGAGTCCATCAAATTAGATTAAATGTTATGGTGAATAGTTAAGAATTTTAAAGAGAAAATAATAATAGGCTCTAAACATAAAAAAGGTGCAAGACTTGTCTTTAATTTATGGAAAGAAGTAGCACAAAATCGGTTCCAGATGTCAAGCATGTGAGATGCCAATTATTTAACAACTAAAAAAGATTAAAAGAAATAAAATAAGACTTTTTTCCCAATCTTAGATCTATAATAAACACCAGTTCTCGAACATGATTTATGAGATTGTGGGAATCTTTAAGTTTAAATCATATAGAACTCTATTTTTGTAATCTTAGTTATAGATAGTTGTATTAGAATTAATCTAGGAGAATTGTATCAGAATTCTATTATATTTCTATTAAACTTCTCTTATACATAAAGCCAACCTTACAAGACTTTTAGGGGAGGGGATTCTTTTGAATTTTCTATAATTCTAGTATGGTTCTCTTAATTTCTAGTTACATTTTCATTTTTTTATTTTTCTGCATCTAGGAGAAAGATTTGGAGCAATGATCAAATAAGCTAGTGACAACTTCTCTCAAATCTTTTTTTTATTATGAGATTTATTTATTTATTTTTAGTAGATAGAAACTTTACTTAGTGTTAGGGATGTTGCTTTGTAAGAATTGATTTAATTATTTATATATTTTTTGATTATTCATTGATTAAATTTGTTTTCTTTGATCTTAATTATTAATTTTCTGATTAGCTGCCACATATTCAATTTTATATATTGATGGAATGATTGGTGAAGTATTATCTGTACATTAGGAGAATAAATACTTTATGTAACACCCACTACCATAGAGTACATACCGAAATACCCTGAAGACATCTCAATACATAATCTATAACAATGGCAGGTTAGAGCAAACACATAACCAACTTAATCATGGCATCACCTAACATCTATAAAAGTCATCACATTGTAAAACCAAATTGAATTCCTTATTCATTTCATAAAACCAAACTTACATTGTAGTCTTACAAACCATCCGAATATGTACAATCATTCAATCCCATTACAAAACACACTATAAATATGAGGATTTTTCGAAAGGTCTAACTAAATTCCTTTAGTCTCAGCTGACCGACTTTTGATCCATTTCTTCACAAAATACAATAATTAATCTTCTTGTAGAGTTTGTCTATCTCTGATATCCTCACTCAATCCTTAAATATCAATGATGCAATTTTGATGAGTTTTGCGAACTCAGTGATATAACCATCATCAATGGTTCACCCAATTTATACCACATATCAAATCATATAAACACATAATTCACAACTTTCCATTTAACAAATTGCACCACGTAGCATTTATTCCACATACCCATTTTCATACAAATACTTATCCACATTAAAATTCAATCAATTACACTTATTGAGTGTATATGCAATGCATATGTGGCCCACTTTCAATTATTACATTATTGTGACTGAGTGCCTAATCTGCCCTGTATCTATTGTGGATACCGAGATCATTGATAACTGTCCCTTACTCGTTGCGAATACAAAGCTCATTTTACATATCGAGCCTTTGGCTCTATACCACATTCCAAAGCTTTAAGCTCATATTCTATGGCTCCTCATGTCACAACTGTGATTATCTGATCATACATTTGTGTATGAAATGCATCACAATAATATTCAATCATTCATTATTTTAATCATTCCCATTCCCAATCTCATTCCCATTCAAACCCATTTACAGTCCCATTCCCTTATCATATTCAATCAATCATTCATAATCTAAATCACAATTATCATCGGACCTTAGTTTAACATTTAACAAACATGTTGAGTAAACACATAGTCAACCCAAATTCACATACAAGGAACACTTCAATATCACATTCATCAATCAATACCTCAGACCTTCATGTCCGAAATTAATACAATCAAATTCACATTCAAATAAAAAATACTCCCAGTACAGTCTCGAATATCAATCTCCTCGAACAATTAATTGTTCGGAATCATCAATGTCTCAATTATACCAATATAAAAAATCAAGTTGAATCAAAATATTATGAGCAGAACACTTTTCAAAATTGAGGTCACACACCTAGGTTACTCACAAATCGCTCCATAAAGCTATTGCCTTGAATTTCCGGCAATGTCTGGATGATGGCGCTCAATGTGCTCCTCTATAACATATAATGCATACACATATCAAAATTTTCACAATTATGAATTCTTTTATGCACATTCATGTATACTGAATACGTACAATGCATGCTTATGACAATTCTGGATTCCTTAACATTATTCTTGTCACAAAACTCATTCATATATCAATTGGTCAATTCAGATTTGTCTAAAAACATACTTTCAGGTCCACTTTGCATGATTATTCTCATCAATAAATTGAAGAAATTTGATAACACTGTCTTCTATAAAATTGTTCTCCCATGTCTTAAGTTTCCAATGATACCAAGATCATATGATTTGGTTCATTATTCTATGAGTTATGCTCAAAATAATACAAACTGAGTACATTTAAAATTTTGGCTAGGGCATGATCATGCATTCAAGTTGTACAACTCATATCTCTCAATTCCAATATCCAAAAATTATAAACTTTATACCAATTGAAAGCTAAGAAAATAAGCTACAACTTTTATGAAGATAACTTTGTCTGATTCGGCATACATCAATACAGTTTATTCGATAAAAATAGGACACTATTTCTGTCACTGGTGTGCTACAGCCTAAGCCGAGACTCACTTTCAAGCTAAATTTTAAGACCCTTAAGAACATAATTAAAATTAAATTTCTCTTACAACTTGTACCTAAATGTCTATAACTTAATTTAAATCAAGTATCATCTCATTTGAATAACTATAGCTCAATATATAACAAAAATACTGAAGCATGATTAGTGAAATCATTCCAGTTAACAATATTCCAGCATACTCACCATTTTCATCCTAATTCATCATCATCAATTCTCTATCATAACATGCTATAAACACTGATCATTTACTTACATGTTTAACTCCAATTCCAACTCAAAGTATCAAACTCATTTAGCTCTCCAAGCAAGCATAAATGTCAAACATTCAAGGTAATGCTTAGTTGGATTTCAGCTAGGTTTAGTAAGGAAACCTCAAGCTGATCTTTTACTTAACTTTGTAAGGCTAAAACATGGATTATTTGTGCAACAAAGAGACATAACCATAAGCAAACTCAGGGAGGTGAAGGAAAAGAGTTTCAGTGGTGTGTGTGAGAGAAGAAAGAACAAGAATGGGTTGAACCAAGTTTGCTCCTGCTGAATGTTACACTTAAGGCGTTAGGTGTCATCTAATGGAATGGCCATATGTCTAAAGGCATGTTCAACATGTATCAAGTATATATGGTGCCATATGTCACCATTAAATCTAGGTCACATGTCATCTAAGTACAAAAGCCATTTGTCCATTTATCAATGCCATTGTCATCAATTTACTAGTCCATTTGTCCTATAATGATCAATGCCAAATGTCACTCAATTATAGGCTTAATTATCCAAATTTTCATGCATCAATTTATCCTACGACTTGGCAATTGTCCTAGTCGAAATATACATTCTAATCCATCAATTTCCCAATCCAAAACATTAAATTCCAAATTTTCTAATTAAAATCCAATCTTACCAAAATTTAAGACATATCAAAACATAATTCACATTTATAGATCAATTTTACCCGGAAAATGTCAATGAATGCATGTACAATTATTTCATGAATATCAACACAATTCACATATTTAAATATGCCATATGTTTCATGAAATGCACTTATAATTTCTCAGTATACTCTCATTTACACTATTACGGGATCCTAGCCCCTAACATGGGATATTGGGACATTACACTTTATCACTAAAGAATGATAATTTCCTAGACCTTCGTGATAACCATATATATTAAGTATACTTAATGGGTTTTACTGGGGTCAATTATGCATCAACATATTATAGTTGCCTAGTTAGATATACCCACATGCCTATTAATTGTTATTTCTACCTAAATAATCAATTATGAGTCATAATTGGATATCTATATAAGTGAACCCTAAATCCTTAATGGTGTTTGTTTGATTTCTTCCATTAGTTTTTTCATTGTTTTTGTTAGTTTAATTATTATCTTATTTTATTTTTTGTTTGATTTACTTATAGGGTGGTGATTGGGTACAACTTGAGGTATTTGAAGGTAATTGAGTAGCCAATAAAGGATTCACTACTCCTGATAAAAGTAGATGATACCCACAGCCTCTTGTTTGGGTCATTACTAGAGAGTCTCTGGCCAGAGCAGATATGCATCATAGAGAGAGTCTTCAATGATACATAGAGTAATGAGATCCTCAGGAGAAGATTTAATATCACTTGGACTAGATGTGACGTAGTCAGTCTAGTGGAGTTGACACTTTGACCATACTTTGAACCAAGTGGGGTATAGATGGTGAAAGGATGAATTGCATGATAACATTGCATATGGAAGTGTTCGTAATCAAACCACTGATTTTCTGGTTAATTGGGGATCATGATGTGTTGCTAGATACCCCTCTTGACTTACTTGAATTAAGTGTTAATTCAAGTAGCCAACATAACCAGGAACCTGATGGGTGAGTAATATGCAATCATAATAGAAATCAACCTAAGGAATTTACCAAGTTATTAGAAAGGGGATTTTACTTGTCATTAATGCTAACCTAGCTGGTTATGTGTCAATGGAGTGTCAGTTCTAGATGATCCTAGGGCCAATTACTCTGTTTCGAGTTATAACCATTAAAAACTAAATTATAAACCCTAATTAGATTATAGAATTTGAAACCTCTCAATTAAAAAATTATTCAAAGCATAATTAGATTTGACGCACTTTAATTAACTATTGGAACATCCTATGAGATCTCTCTCTGCACAATTACCAATATGATTTATTAAATTTTCTATTAAATTGCTTAACTCTCATTAATCCGATTTAATCATTTTTCATTCAGTTCACCCTCTCATTTTATTACCGAATTATGCAAGAACGTAATTAAATCATGACATTCATCTAAATAACACAATCAACTAAATTATCATTAAATCAAAATAAAATTCCAAAGGAGAGTTTAGAGCATCATTAATATTCCAAATCCTATCATCACACTATCCATCTCAATTCTATACATCAATAAAATCAAAACGAAAAGGGAATACTGTAACATCCCACCCCCGACGGGAAGGGTAGAATAGTAATTTGGACAAGGATGAGAGTGATTGGGACTAATTAGGAA
>JAOTAZ010000008.1:29262279-29274725 GCA_025629785.1 Erythroxylum oxycarpum | reverse complement strand
TTATTTAAAATTTAATTTTCTAATAAATAAGAACAATCTCTTTCAATTATATTTAAATTTATTTTATTTTATTTCTTTTAAACTTTATATATATTGTCTTACCAATTTAACTTCCTTTAAAACATTGCTTTAGATAGTAATATAATCAAATTCTAAACTATAAAGTTAATGTAAGAATTTATCGTAAAAGTGATGTATTTCATTGGAAACATCAATGTTTAAATTAACAATTAATACATTAATATCAATATAAATTTCCTTATATCTTTGAACTTGCATAGAAATGACTACTTTTTATTAAAATTTTGTAGCGGAGATGTAGAAATAGAACTTTAGTCAGAGGGTGCACAAGCAAGCTTGGCCTTGGGCAAGGGCAAGAAAGACAGTTGCTCAGGCCACTCTTATCAAAAATAAAATAGGCAACAAAAAGGATTCATAATTTGTCTCATTTTGTTTTTTTACGAGAACTCTTGACTCTTATAAAGAGCAACAAAAAGGACCTAGTAAGGGTCTTTTTTTTTACTTTGTCCAAAGCTTATAAAATGTTAAAAACAACCCTGCAAAAACGCAAGGTACATGACATTATTATACCACATAAATCAAGAAAAACTCTTTTTGCAATAACTCTTAAGTTAGTAGATGATTTCTTTTCCCTTTAGACGATTTATAGTGTAGCACCCCCTTACTGCAGGGTACATACCGGGACGCCCGGTGGTCATTTCGGTACATATCCTACGATAAGGGCGAGCAAAGTTCAATCACTACATTCACTTCATATGGCATCACAACTACAATATTTTTTAAACCAGCTTTTCCTCATTTCATTTCTCAAAACCGAAGGTTGTACATCAACCTTTACTACATATCAACAAAACCTAGTACATAAGTACTACACAAAAGAGGAAAATAGAATAAATCTATCTAAGCCATCCAAAAATCCCAGCTGACCGACTTTTAAGCCATAACTTCTCTTGCCAAAACACAATCTACACGGCAGAAGAGCCTCTCAGTAGCTAGAGTCGTCTCTCGGTTCTGAAAAGACAACGTTGCAATTTTGGTAAGTTTTGCGAACTCAATGAGGTAACCATCATCGATGGTTTACTCAATCCATGCAACACATCAATTCACAAAACAATTATTTCACAACTTCGCATAACACACTTTCACTTAAGCATAAGAAATTTTGCATTTTCACTCTATCAAACATACTCAGCAAAATACATATGAAATGCTCATGAGATTCTTTTCTAATTATTATGTTGTTGTGATCGAGTGCCTAAACTGTCCCATATAGGGCTCAGTAAACGTTGAACCTAAGGCTCTAAATCACTTTTGAGCTTTAAGCTCTAATTGATGGCTACTCTGGTCACAACTGCCATTATCTGATTATGCATTCATGAATGGAATGCTTGCACCACACTCAATCGCATATTAAAGCACATAGGTCTTCACATTCACATTTAAGCATCACTTTAATATTTCAATCCACATTATACACTCATCGGACCTCCTGTCCGGAATCTACAATCAAGCGCATTCATTTATCATTCAAGACATGAATTAAGCAAATTAGTAATTAAGTGAGACCATCTAGGTTACTCACAAGTTGCTCCCGAAGCTAATGCCTGAAAATCAGGCAATGTATGGAGGTTGACGTTTTAGTTGCTCCTCTATAACAAATAATATACATGATATCACAATTTGCATAATCACAAGTATTCAATAATGCACAGGTATGGAATGAATCATGTACAATGCATGTTCATGATAATCCCAGGTAAATTCCATCACAAAATTGATCTCATATCAAAACTCATCTAAGTATAATTTATACTTAGGTTTATGCCTCACTAGACTATTGAAATCACAATTCATTACTTAATGGCTTACTTTCAGATTTTTTTCTAAAACATCCTTTCGGGTCTACTCTTATCTTGCCATTAATACCAAAATCACTCAATTTGGTTCAGTGAGTCAAAAGATTTACTTCAAACATTTTTCAACTGCTCTTGTCCAAAACAGTATACTATGCACAACTTGCATATGGAATTTAAACATCTTAGAGACTGAATTAGATTCCCATTTCTTCATACCATTTGCAGCTCCATGTCTCTAGTTTACCAAAAATTAGAAATCATCTCATTTAGAGCTCTACCGATCCAGAAATTAAAATACTAAAGTATGTTCAGTGGAATAACACCAGTTCATATTACTTAAGAGCACACTCACTGTACCTGCCCATCTTTTTCACTCAATCTTTCTTACTTCATTTAGGATGGCTATGATTTTTTGTGTAGATATGTAGAGAAATGCCTTAAGAATCCAATGGTTCAAGAATCAAGTCAATTGGGTGTCTAGACAAGAAGTTATGGCCAAAAAAATCAAACATGTTTTTTTCCTCAATCATATTGAACCTGTTTCGGGGAAACAGCCATAACTTTCTCTAGAAATTTCTGATTAAGGTGTTCTTTGAATGGTTCGAAAGAGGACTTCAAGAGCTACAATTTTCATGAAGACCTAGAAGACAACTTCTATCTTCTGAGTTTTCTTACTTCTGACTTTTTTATCGTCTTACATTTGCATTGTCTTACTTCTGCATCGCATTACTTGGCATCGTCTTACTTTTGCATCGTCTTACTTTGCATCGTCTTACTTTTGCATCGTTTTACTTCTGCATCATCTTACTTCTGCATCATCTTACTTCTGCATCGTCTTACTTTCGCATCGTCTTACTTTTGCATCGTCTTACTTTTTCCTTCTTAGTTTTGATTCCAAAATTATTGGACGTGAAGTTGTTTCAACTTAACATTCCTCACATCCCCAAAAGTTCTGAATCACTAACTACATTCTCCAAAGCATCTACACTTATAAAGATCATAACTTTTGACTCAGATGTCTAAAAATTTCATACTAAATACCGTTAGAAAGATAAAAGAAAGATCTATAACTTCCATGAAGGCCATTTCGCCAAAATCTATCTAGATTGGTACAGAAATTTCACGAATGTTTAAGCTATTTTAACTCCAAAATCACTTTTACAACACCTCATCACTAATAATCTTTCAAAAACTAAATTAACACTATAACTAAATTTTTCATCCCAACAACACAGTATTTATGAATATATACACGTAAAGGCCATTTTTCATGCAGATGACAGTAACTTATCAAATTTATTTCATAAATCCCCAACTGTAAAGGATTTATTCACTATTTACTTGCTAAAAACTCCAAAATCTTCAAGCCCTAAACTCTATACAATTTACGTATTTCACTGAGTAAAATGACCAACTTCTGGTTTTTCTTAGGGTAGAAGACACAAATAGCATAGTGGGCTTGGTGAAGGAAAAGAAAAGTATAGAAATCTCTTAGAAGGTGTTTGATGGAAAACTCTGTGTATGGGAAGAAAATTTGAAGAAGATGACTATGAAGAATGAACTTAGACATAAAACTTAACCTTCCAACTCTCAGAAAACAGTAACCTACTTCTAATAAAAGTACAAAAAGCCTAAGTTACACTTGTCACTTTCCTAATACCTAAGCTCTATCTTAGTTTCTTTTGAAACTAATTCCCTTAACTTCCCTCTTTACAATCCCTCCAGATCTTCTTTTGATTTCTTTTTTCTATTTTTCACCAAAATTCACAAATACAATATTCTTACTAACCAATAGAATTTCCAATAAATATAAATTCAAAAATTCTCAAAACTCCTAGAAATCACAACTCAATCTAATTATACCCGGAATTATTCATGCATGCATGTACAATTTTTTTTCATGTGCAACAACCTCACTATTCATATGTATGTGTAGGACATATTATGCATGAACATGGAAATGCATTTCTAAATCTCTTTAATCACTCACATTTACCATTTTAACCTTCCCACAAGTAATGGGATGTCACAACTCTCCCCTCCTTAAAAAAATTTCGTCATCGAAATTCTTACCTGTTTGCTCGAACAGGTGGGGATATTGTCTTCTCATATGCTCCTCTGCCTCCCATGTTGCTTCTTCAGTTGAGTGGTTCCTCTAAAGGACTTTTACCAATGGAATGACCCTGTTCCTCAACTGCTTGGTCTACGATCCCACAATCTTGATTGGCTCCTCAACACAACTTAAGTTACTAGCACCTCAATTTCTTGAGCTGGTATCACATGTGTCGGATCAGATCGGTATCTTCAGAGCATACTCACATGAAACACATTATGCAATTGATACATCTCATTCGATAAAGGCAATTTATAGGCCAAAGGTCTTATCCTCTCAATGATCTCATAAAGACCAATGTACCTATGACTCAACTTGCCCTTTTTAAATCTTAAAACTCCTTTCCATGGTGACACTCTCAAGAATACTCTGTCTCTGACACTGTACTCCATATCACGTCGATGTTGATCTACATAACTCTTCTGTCTATCTTGAGCCACTTTAATTCAGCTTCATATCAACTTCACTTTATCCACTGTATCAACGGTTTTAATACCATCGGTAATATTCCATCGCAATTCAACATTTTTCTTGTAGTGGGGGAGATTGTTATGATATATGGTATATATCTTATTATTTGGTTTTAGCATTTTTTAGTAATTGGACATCTAAGATAATGTTGATGAGTTTAAAATTCAAATCCAAGTTAATTGAATTTAATTGGGTAATAACAACTGGCTTGTGGTGTGACTAAATAACAATTCTTATTCAACTTGAATTTTTAGGATAATGGTTTAAGTATGATAGAACTCTATCTTGAATTGGAGTGTGTATAGATTACGTCTGTTAGTGAATATATAAAACCAATTAGTTGATCTCACACAACAACTTAAGCTGCTATTGTAGTAAAAAGGTCGCTTAACATAGTATTAGAGACTTTGTGATTAAGTGGTCATGAGTTCAAATCCTACCACCCATAGGGATGGCAATGGGTAGAGTTCGGTTCAGGTTTTACTCTATCCATATCCATATCCATTTTTTATGACTCAACTCATATCCATATCCATATCCATCGATTTTTACGATTTACTACCCATATCTAAATCCATTGGGTCGGGTAGTGCGAATATTAATCGGGTTGAAAACCCACTGCCATCCCTAAATGACTCTGATTCAATCGAGGTAATCTTAACCTCTCTACAGAGATTCCAAGATGTATTCGATCTAAGGTTTAACCCTTAAAAGAGTTCTGTTTACCTTTCCAAGCAAAGTCTAGAGGACTCCTAAGGTGATCATTGATGTAGGGCTTTCAATAAAATAATTGCCTTTTAAATACTTGGGTGTTCCCATCTCCACAAGGAAGCTAAAGGAAGTCGAATGCAAACCTCTGTTGGACAAAGTTCATAAAAGAATCACTAACTAGAGCAACAGATTTCTATCTTATTGAGGTAGGTTACAACTAGCTATATCCATTCTTAATAATCTATATATTTATTGGCTGGCACACTTAGCAATACCTACAGGAGTATTGAAAAAGATTGACAGAAGTATACAAGATTTCATACGGCATGGACAAAATGTCAATAGTAAAAAGATGTCCAAGGTCAAATGGAGAGTAACATCCCATTTTCATACTAAGGCTTAGAATCTTAGATTTCTATAATTGAGAAAATAGCAATGAGAGATTAGAAAAATACATTTCATGCTAATGCATAATGTTAGCATACACACACGTGAAATTTGATTATTGTAATATTATAATGAATTGTTCATGCATTCATTTGACATTTTCGGGTATAAATGATTGTTTTAATGCAATTATAATGTGAAGTTTGGAGGATGTGTCTTAAAAATTGAGTAGGAGTGTATAAGTAGTGAATTATAATTTTTGGTGAAATATGAGAATTTTCTCAATTTTAAGGGTATTTTTGGACTAGGAAGAATTCCAAGTGGCAGAACAATTAATGAATCGTAGTATAAATAAGAGTCAAATGGCAGTGGAAATTTTTATGAGTGACATTGGGATTTAATGACAAGTGTCATTGAGAATTAGGAGAAAATTGGGTTGAAAATTGGAGACAAATGGACCAGCTTATTAAAAGTCCAAAATAGGACTATAGGAAAGTGACAAGTGTCACTACCACTCACCACTTACTATTCTTTTACCTAAATTAAAGATCATATTGTGGTCTTTCACTTGTCATTTATGAAACTTGCTTCTCTTCTTCATTTTGTTCATTTGCTCTCATCTTCTCATTCTTCTCTCCATCTACAAAACTATTACCACCTTCATCATGTTGATTTTTGTCCAAGATTTGTTGTTTTCTCCATCTTGTCACTAAAAGACCTAACCCTTCTACCTTGAATGATGATCATAATCATATATGTTGGAAAAGCTAAGGTTAAGTGTGATTTGAAGACATTGAAGCTAAACAAGTAAGTATATGCATTGCTCTTCTTGATTTGTTAAATGAAGCATGTATGATAATAGTTGGTGATAAAATGATCATGAAGAAGTGAATGTGTTTATATCTTTTTTTCTATGATTTATGAACAATAATGTCTGAGTAGGTACTGAGATGATTTAGAGTTAGAATGAATCCAAAAGTGAGGTAGAAAGAAGTGCAGAAAAATTGAGTTGTGAATGGATATTTTCATGTTCTGTTTTTGATGTATAAAAATATGGATCAGTGGTTATTTTATAAATGGATTGGATTGAGTATTGAAGTTAAAGAAAAGGCAAATGTAGTGTCTTGAAAAGTGAAGAACTTGGATGAAAGTTTAGAGACAAAGTGATAATGATGTTAAAATGTGTTGGAATATGTTAGCTATAACATTTCTGCTGGATATGCATCTGTATTTTAGCCATGCATTGATATGTAGATATCCAAATGGAAGTATTTTTAATTTAGATTAAATTAAAGACATATGGCTACATTTTTTATGAAGACATTGAATTCAAATTCTGTCTTTAAGAGTTTCAAAATTTGAATTGAAGTTGTGTACTGGGTTCAATAAATTGATGGATGAATACATGTGTTTATGTTCCATTTTGAGAGTATGAAAACCATGAGTGATGAGTTGTTATGTAGATGTTATGAGTTGTGAATTAAGGGTATAAAGAAAGTGAAATTTATGTTAACTAAGATGTTGAGTTATGTTATTGAAATGAGATGAATTAAAGTGATAGTTAGAAGTGAAAGAAAAGTGGAAATGAAGATGAATATGTGCAGAAAGTTAATGATGAATGTATATGTTTATATGTTCTGTTTTTAGTGTTCATGGTCAATCATGAACTATAATTTGTTTATGGTGATATTGAGTTGAAATGGAGTTAAAAATAATGGGGAAATGATGAGTAATTAAATTATAATGATACACCAAGCATAAGGTGTTGAATGTAGTAAGTAAAGAGTTAGAAATTAGGAAAATAAGGATGCAATTGGATAGATGTTGGGGCAAGAGGCATAACTTTTTCTGTAGAACTCAGATTAAGGTCATTTAAGTATGCTTTCAAAGAGGACTTCGAGTTATACAACTTTTGTGAAGACCCCTAGGAAATATTTTGCTTTCTAAAGAGTCAAAATTTAACATTTCTGTAAGTGAACCATTTGGTCTTAATTTAGGCTAGAATGGGGCTTGAATTGAACCCAGAATGATGCTTGGATTAAGTGACTAAATATGTGATATGTATGAAGTGATAATTGGACTTATAAATTTGTGAATGAATTGATAAGTGACTAAATATGGCTTGAATTGAACCTAGAATGAATTGGAGTTATACAACTTCTATGAAGACCCTGAGGAGAGATTTTGCTTTCTAGAGCAAAATTTCACATTTCTGTAAGTGACCTATGAAGGTCCCCCCAGCGGACATTCACTGGCCATTCGGTCTTAATTTAGGCTAGAATGGGGCTTGAATTGAACCTAGAATGATGCTTTAATTAAGTGACTAAATGTGTTATATGTATGAAGTGATAATTAGGGTTAAAACTTAGTGAATGAATTGATAATATCAAAGTACCAAAGGCATGAGTATAATAGGAATGAAGATGTTCATATGACTACAGTTATGATTCAAAGGAGTTGAGTAATATGTATTAAGTAAATGTGAATGAGAATTGGGTATTATAAGAGCATATAATGTTAGAAAAGAAATGATGAGAAATTGGTTTATGATACTAAAATAACCTAATGTTCTTGAGGTGTAAGCCTAAGGATAAGCTAGACACATACAAAGGATAAGGATTGAATGGTTAACTTAGAATGATCATGTTCAAATGAAGTGTAGATCTAAATTCAATTAGACATATATGAATTATGACAAGAGAATGAGCTTAAGATGTGAATTTACACAATATACCTGAGATTTTCATTGAGTATGCATTATACACAACACATATACATATGTATGTGATTGAGTATTCATAAGATTGTGTAATTAATAATGTGTGTGCAATGTGTGTATTGCATAATGTTGATGTGCAGGATAATACGTCTGCATCCAAACGTTTCCAGATCATGGAAGCTAATGCTAATCTGGAGCGTACTATGAGTCAACCTAGATGGTCTTACTTTAAACTGTTTAAATTCTGTATTGAATTATTTTGTGAATGTGATTGAGTTGATTCCAGACTTTGAAAGTCCGAGGCGTTTGATGCATGAATAAGATATTGGAAGTGCTTCTTGTATAGGAATCTGATTTAAATAAATGTACTCGACATTTTTGTTAAATACCGAACCAAGGTCCGATGATAAATGTTTTTTGAATGTGAAATTGAAATCTGATGATTGTTGAAAGTATGTAAATGTGATGCATTCCATTACATGAATACATTAAAGATAAAGGCAATTATGACCGAAGTAGCCAGTGAAAAGAGCTTAAAGCTCAGATTCTGATAAATTTTTCTGGCTCAGTTGCTATTGTACCCAGTATCCACTAAGAGATATAGAACATTATCTAATATAAACTCGATGCCCACAAGGAATATGAGCTAGTAAATAGGCACTCGGTCATAAAAAAGTGATAAATGAAAGTGAGTCTCATGTGTATTGCACTTATAATTGATATGTATATTTTAAATGATTGAAATGATCAGTCTAACTGCTCTGAATGTGATATATGATGTGACATGATAAATGAAATGATATGAATTATATGGCTATATATATGTTGTTGTGTTGTATGAGTTGAGTGAACCATTGAGGATGGTTACCTCACTGAGTTTGCAAAACTCACTAAAATTATAACATTATTTTTCAGGCTTAGAGTAGTTACCTTATTAGACAAATAGGAGTCTAGCCACCACATTCGAGTAAGAAATAAAGGTAGGGATCAGTTCATATTTGCATATGTAATTTTCATTATTTTGTATCAAAATATGTATTCACAAGCATTGTACAATGTGTAAGTGAATGATCTTGTAATGTAATGACATTATGACTACAAGTGTTTTGTTTCTATAATAGGCCCAAATGGCTACTGAATTGATGATAATATGTATATTGGTTGTAACATTACAATTGAATTTGTTTATGAATAAAATGGGTCCAATGTTTTATTATTGATTTTTCGCATATACATGTATTGTTTTTTAAAAAATTTGTAATAAGTTTGATTGACTAACAATTCTAGCATGCTACCCTTGCGGGGTACATACTCGGACATCACTCAAGATGTCGGGTATGTGTCTTGTGCGAGTGGGGTGCTACAATTTGGTATCAGAGCCCAGATTTAGTATCTTACATGGGCATTTTTTGAAATATGTGTCAAGGTACATGCATTTTAGACATGTCATAACAGGCAATAGCAACTGATCCCTAGTCTAAGTAGCATTTACATGAGTCACACGCATGAGCATTTGTTAAGAGTTTGAGCTGACGAAAGTAGTGAGAAGAATGATGATTTGTCAAAATGTGAGAAAATGAAAGTTTGTGGATATTTAGAAATAAAAAATAATATATGGTTAGATATAACAGATAAAGATTCAACGCAATTGTATTGGTGGATGTATTATTGAATATGACATCAATATTGTACTATGGTGATATATCCTCAAATGTGATATAGATGTGAATGCATTGTCATGAATTGTTTGAGGAAAATAGAGATATAAGTAGAAATGACGAGATTTAAAGTGTACAAGCCAAGTTGAAAGAAAATGAAATTTTCTATGACCTTGAGAGGTTGAACTTGGACTTGAAATGATTGTTTGATAAATGTGATAAGAGTTACGATTTAGCATAAGAATATATCTGTGAAATTGAGATCGAAATTTTAGGATAATTATGCATCTATAATTCCGAATTGATTGTGAACATACGTATGTATGACGATATAATGGTAATTGGAAGGTGAGATAATGATAGCGATATATGTAAAAGTTGTCAAGGTTCAGTTTTGTGAGTACATATCTAATAATGGGATCACTATGACAAGTGAGAATATTGAGCACATATGTATTATATATGTGGAGATGATATAGGAAGCAATCTATGACTTATTGAATATTTGTTAGTCATAGTTCCCATGGTTCAAAGTCTAAGATGAATTAGAGTAATACATGAAAGGGCTTATAATGATCAATCAGGGATAAACTGAGATTGTTAATAATGTTACTATATGTACAGAATTCGATGAAAAAGAAGAAGGCCACGATTGTGGCATAGTCCCCGCGATCAAGGATAGGCATAAAAGGAGAAGTGTTGTCTAGAATCAAATGAGATTAAGGTATCCTTAGCATGAGTTATTAATTGGTGAATTGTCATAAATACATCTCTAGATAAGATGAAATGATCTTGATGGTATAGACCAAGATATAAAAGTAAATGAATCTGAATAATGCTTCACTGAGCCTTATTATAAAAGATATTCTGATCATATAAGTTATGATAGAAATTGATCTTATTGAGATATTATGAATAGTTGAAATTGATCTTCTTGAGGTACTAAGAATGGTTGATAAAGAATGCTGAAAACAGTTGATTGATAAGGATTACATTAACAACGTAAATGATAATAGCAAGAAATCTTCTTTCAAAGAAGAATTTCACCGAATTAGGTTAAGTAGACCAGATGATTTATTTTTAAGAAAGATAAATGAAGGAACAAATCAGAAATGAATATGTAATGAATTAAAAGTGAATATTGGAGTCCCATTTTTAACAGAGACTCAAGGCATAAGAGGTAGAATATGCTATTGAGAGTGTATGCATTTTGTTTGTGTAAAGTATTCAAATATGTGATTGAATTCTTGAATTTGAGGAGATGCTATTGCTAACGTGAGGAGAACTTAGGTCCACACTATATTCTATATAAATATGTTCAAGAGATACAAATTATATTTGATAAATATGTTACCAACACAGGAAGTTAAGATTACAAATAAATTGAAATGTGTGGAGAAATTAGTGTGAATGAATAGACATTAGAATAAGTCAACATGAAATTAGAGGAAATCGAATGAATTGAGAAAACCATTCTAGAAAACAAGTCAATTGGGAAACCAAATAATAATAATAATAACATGAGATAATATTACCTAATTGAGGAATTAGTTACTTAAGGAATTACAAGAACTAATCATGGGCACATTGAGTTTTAACAATATCTTTTTGAGTTAACAATACCCCCGACAGTATCATGGTATTGAAGAATAAAGTGTCCCAATTTTTTTTAGATCAATTAGTGACTATGATCATAGATGATGTATTGAATGTATTCAAAAAGTTGAGAAGAATATTTTGAATACTTGAGGTAAATCTTATGCATCATGAAGGTATAAACAATTATATGCCAAGTTTATTAAGAGTGAATCTTAGCTTGATTAAATAAAATGTTGGGTCGTATAGTATCTGAACATAGCGTATTGAGAGACCAAAGAGAAAATAGAGGTAAAAAAGAAGTGAGAAACTACAAGTAATTTATAAAAGATTCAGAGTTTTCTAGAATTAGCTAGAAATTGGACACTATCAGAAGTTGTTAAGGGGTTTAACCCTTTGACAAAAATGTTTGAGGAAAAACGTGTAAATCCTATGGACTGATGAATGTAAAAAAGAATTTTGGGGAATTATTCGGAATATGATTTATAACTTGCTGCAATAGTAGCTGCTTTGAAAGCTTCGAGACATTATATGTACAATGAAACATTTTGAATATATATATATATATATACATATATATATAAAGATCATTAAAGATTGAGTTAATTATTTAGTTTGAAAGTATTGAATACGAGACTGAGACAATGGATAGAGTTACTTGAAGATTTTGATGTACAAATGAGTATTTCCCAGTAAAGCTAATGTTGTAATCTGATGCATTGAACAAAAAATTCAATACTGGTGTAGCACCAATTTAGACATTGAGGTTACCAAATCTAGTGCAATAAAGAGCATACAATGTCGAGTTGAATTTTGGGCAAATCAAAGTATTATTAACTATTGAATTTAAGATCAGTTTCACATGAAAGGATTAACAAAGCCCAAATTGAGGATTCATAATTTATGAACCTTAC
>JAOTAZ010000008.1:29230504-29248946 GCA_025629785.1 Erythroxylum oxycarpum | reverse complement strand
GATATTATAATTAAGAATTATTTTACAAAGATTGAAATTTAGTTTTAAGTCAAAAAAAGAAAGAAAGAAGTAAATACCAAAGACCGAGAGTTTAAGGCTAGTGGCTTTGTGTGGTCCAACCCACAAATGGAACTACAAAACAAGGGAGACAAAGTAATTGTTAATGAAAGCCAAGGTTCTAAAAATTGGATCGGATTGTCCAATCTTACCAAAAAATGGTTGAACCGACCGATTTTTACATATAAAAGTTATTAGGTGAAACTGAATCATACCATTGATCGGTTTAAACTTTTTTCGATCGAACCAGACAATTCGTTCATGTTTTTAAAACCTTGCTCTTTAGTAGTTACCCTCTCACTCTTTTTTTATTATTTTTTTAAGGAAATTTTTAGACAGCTTGATTTGATAGAATTATGAAATGAGTCCAACATGGACACTTACAGAATTCTTACCCCTCTTGACAATTATTGCTTTTTTTTAATTTGTTATGCTATTACGTACATATATGTGTAATATATAAATATTCCACTTGGCTTTGGTGGGAAATAAGTTAGTAAAGGCTACTCAACTCAAAGGTGAGATCCAAAACAATAAAATTAAAAAAGTAAATTTAAGTTTTTATAATCACAATACAACTTTTACAGCTTAATAACAAAATATAATAATTTGATAAAATGAATTCTTAAAAATTGTCTTTACTCCCCATTCAGCCCTTTGCTTCCTATTTCGCAAGCCGTGCGTTCTTAGCGTCGTTTTGGGGTTTATTGTGCTTATCTCTACGTCTGAGAGATAGACAGGGAAAGGCTTACGCTATGGCAGATTCAAAATCGAGCTCCGACCTTAATCTTCGATGTCATCACTGTGCCGGTCCACTTTCTAAGGAGATGGTAATCCTTCACCTATATTTCCGTGTTCTTAACAGCTATACAATTCGGTTTGATGTTTTTTGTTTCTAACTGAAAGTTTCTTCTGAAACTACTTTGATTGCAGGAGACTAGTGGTTGGACTCTTTCTCCCCTAATTCGAGATAGCTTTTCCATGGTATACAATATCACTCTTTTTCCTTGTCAGTTGCTTTTTTTCTCAATTTTCTTTTCTTTTCTTGTGAATAATCTTCAAAGGGATGTCTGGTATTTACCTGAAACCATAGATGTGTACATGTGACTGTATAGTCTACGATTCCTTGTTTATGTGTTTACGTGGAATAAAATTTTGTAAAAAGCTTTGGAGGGTAAAAATACAATACCATGAATGATGGAATAATCTTGAGAGTTTGGTTGATATTTAACTTACACTAGTAAAGGGATGATAATATAATACCATGATAATCCATCTCAGATGAGAGGAGAAATAGTCTACGTACTAGTTTCTTGCAATCAAAGTAATTTCGGAAGAAAATTGAGGTAAAAGAAAAGCATTAAATTGAGTTGTATAGTTGCTCCTACGTGAACATGAAAATATAGCTGAAGGACCGTCTCCTTAGGAAGGGGATTTTCACAGTGATGGCATCGGAGATTAGTATGGAGCAAAATTTCATGAATGCCATAACTTAAACCCTTCTCTGTCTGTCTCTCTTAGAAATAGAGACACAATAAACCCCTCAAATTTAAGAGGCAGCTGAATTTCACCTTTTAGAGGATTTAATGCATAGCAAGTTGATATGGTGCAGTTTTATTGGGGGTTTATGTAATTTGGGAGGGATTGCATGTGAAACTTTATGAAGTTGAGGTAAGGTCCTCTCTCTATGGAGATGGTAAGCCACTTCACGTATATTTCTACTTTCTTGTTGGAGTAACTGTAAACTTTGATTTTATGCTTTCTACTCTTAAATTTCTTTGAAACTATTTTCATTGTAACAAACTAGTAGCTGGACTATTTCTTGCCTAGTTTAAGATAGTTTTTCCATGGTCTTTTGATATTTCCTTTTTCTTGTTCTCTTTCTCTTTGCTATTTTTTTTTGTGTGAATAATGTTGAGAGGGGTGGCTGGTATTTACCTGAAACCAGGGATTTATCGAATTAGCTAGACAAGGATTAATTTCTTTTCTGTTTGTTCTGTTGTATATGCTTATTTGGAAGAAGATTTGTAGGAAGCTTTGTGCTTAAAATGGATTGATTGATTGTTAAATATGAATATAAGGGGAAAATACATAGGTGCTCGTAAAAATTTATGTTCAACACTTATTCAATTTTTAGTTGTTTTTCCCCCTTCTATTTAGAGGTCTGTACACCTTTCGATTTTCACTACTTATTTTGTATTCTGTATGAATCTTATTCAGATAAGTTGAAATTGGATTGATAAGAATTATATGGAAAGAGAAATAGCAATAGGAACAAAGATTATTGAGCTTGTGGTAAAATATTAATATTTCATATGTGCCTTTCATTCCTCTACTTGGTTAGGTTCCAACTATGTGTGATCATATTACTCAATCCGTAAATAGGGGAAAAAACTGCAATTCATTGTTTATGATATTGAATGTGGGATAATCTAGTAAATTTAGACATTCATACCCAATGCTTCATTAAAGCCTAACAAACAAGCTATCGATATATGTATGTTTTTCTGGATGTTAAGCTTTGTTTTGTTTAGTTACAATCCGAATTGCTTATAATAGACATACATAAGCTGGCTATTGCGCTTACCTTTATTATTGCTACAATTCAGATTGGTTCTGCTGTTGGTGGTACAGCAAGTGCATTCTATGGCTTTAACCATGGTAATGTGTTCATCTATTCACACCTTCCCTCTGTCGCTTGTTTAGTGAAGTTGACAGGGTGTCAGGGTTATGTGTATCTGTGCACTGTGCTTTGCTTAACTATCTTGTTTGAGATATCATGTTCAGGCTGTAGCGTGCTTGCTTTCATTTCTCCTTGTAAATCGTTTTTAGTTTAGTGTTTCATTTGAATTCTGTTAATGGATTGCTTTGAAATGTTCCAACAATTTTTGAACTAGATAAATCTATGCTTTTCAATTTGTATACCCTATTGCTACGAAAAAGTCAATTAAATTGAAGTATGCATATACTCAATTGTACTTATGGAAAATATTGTGAAAAGGAATGAAGTTATGATAAGAGAAATAAGAAGTAACCAATGGGCCTTGCCTTTGCATGCTGCAGAAGAAAGTTAAGTTTATTTGTGTGATACCCAAATTAGAATTATCATTCTTCTGTCACATCCACTAATAGAGTATGGTGCATTTACTCTTGTGCAAGTACGCTTATGAATTTGAAGAAATCTGTAGGCTATTGTAAACCCTACTCATTTCTTCAAGTTAGCTGCACATGTTAGTTTATTCAAATATTTAGGTAAATCTGAAATGATGACTCTTACATGTTAATCTTCATATCTGCTATCAACTGACATACTGTTTAAGTTATTATATAACTTGTCTGACCATGATGTTTGAGGGTACTTTTACCTAAACTTTGATTTGTCTACTCTAACATTGATCAGACCTTTTGGACTTCATTATTATTTTTGGTGACACATTTGTTTGTTGATGCAGTGATGCCAGTTGTTCAGAAGTGGGTAAAAGGACCAATGTGGCTGCATTTCCTTATTGGTGTATGTTTTTGCATCTCAAAACTTTTTCTATTGCTTCTCCAAATTTACCCACCCAAAAGAACCTGCACTGATAACAAGTTGCTCCTGTGATTTTCAACAAATATTTGCATCCATCAGAACCTAACATTTTGGCTAACATGGTATCTTTGATCCCATCAACTTGTTTATGATTGATGCTTGTGGTCTGACTAGTAGACTTTGCCATCTGGTATACATGGGGTCATGTGCATGATTTACTAACTCTTTGCATATACCTATAAAATTTTCTGCCTTAAATTCTTATATTTTAACAGGTTTAGTAATCAGTTGAGGATGCTGATGACTTGCTTGCAATGCACATAAAAATGTTTTTGAAGGCTCATGATGCTGCTTAAATTGCTTTTTGTTATGAATTCCCTTGATGGAAACCATTTCCTTCTGGAGTCTGGAATGCTAAAAACTATCTGTGCATATGCAGGCACCACCTGTTATGATATTCTCTTCAGCTTGTGCAGGGTTGACAGGTTAGCAATTCTCTTCCCAAACCTATTCTATGGACTTTAAACGAGTGATTCAATTTCTGGCAAGCATGATTTGCTGTTTATGTATATATCCTTCATGCTATCTATGAAATATTGTTTGATGTTTGACCAGTTGAATTACTGCGAAGCTATTTTCAAATTCAATTTGAATTTTTCATCATCAAAGAGGGATGAACATCAAGATCCTACACAAAATTTTGCATACCAACTCCAAAATATTTTGAACCCTGACAAGATGATAATTTAACTTTTGTGAATCAAACAATACTCAGTCAATTATTACGTGCTCATCATCAATATGCTGTGTAGAAGTAGATGCGAAGGCCTTCAATATATTTTGGAGAATTGATGATCTATAGGCTATTTATGAGGCCAAGAGAAAAGCAGTTCCCAGTTGTTGCTTGAAGTGACTGCAACTGCAAGAACTATTTGAGGATGAGAAACTTTGACCTTGCTCTAAACTCAAGCAACGTGTTACTAGCTGGGAAAGCTTAACTTGCAGTTCTACTTGTAGCTTGCTGTTGTGAAAGCTTAACTTGCAGTTCTACTTGGTCTACATTTTATCATACTGTGCATTTTTATGGATATTTATTCTGTTGCAAGGTGATGTTAGCTACTAGCTTGTGTGCATTAGTATTCTCATGGAGGTATTTCTTGTAAAATCTACAGGTGGTGCGGTTCCAGCACTAGCTCAGTTGGCTTCTTCTTCTTATCATGCAACAGTATCATCTCCTTCACCGGATGATAAAAAAATGTACAAGTCCAGAAATTCCTCCACTTTATGAAATTTGCTCGATCGTTACATGTCTGCAATGATATAGGTGCAGAGAGTGGGTCTGTTTTACCGATGTATATGTTCCTTGCAGCATAAAGATAGACCTTATGTCGTGCAATGAAATAATTATGCATTGTAATTATATTATTCTTTTGTTGGCAATTATTTACATCCCTAGTCTTGTATTTTGAAAGAGAGTAACATTGCTATATTTGTGGAAGAGGAGCATGTCCATTCCTGATGATAGATGCCATATAGAGCCGTTATAAGAGATGTGATGCTCTATTATCATATAAGAATGAATATTTCCATGTAGTAGTTAATTGGAAAGGGAATAACTTTGATTGCTCTCATACAACTGATGTACGAGATGCTTGTAAACATTACTTTTGGGTCTTCAGCGGAGATACTTGTACACATTTATAGGGGGTTTTCGTTTGTTCATTAAAGCTGAAATAAGCCTTCCACACTATTGTAGAAAAACGTTAGCATAAGATACTCCCTAAAACAAACTTTGTGTAGCTCAATTGAAAAAAAAAACACAATAGATAAATACAGCAAAATACCAATCTTTATTGATATTCATTACTTTCTAATTGAAGCTCTCTACAGCCTAAATATTTTATATCTTTGTCTCTAAACACTATCTTGATATATGAATAAATATATAACGTTTATCAAATGAGTTAGAAAAGATGTTTTTATACAGGTTTACAAAAATTTGGTGAACAATGAAATATAACACACTTCTTTCACCAACTCCACTTAATTGGTAGATATTTATTGATCAATCTATCAAAGCCATATCCGAATCTATGATAGTGTTAGATTAAGATTGATTTGCTTTCTAGCTTTTATTCCATTAATGCGTTTCCCCAATGGTTCAGAAACTCTTTTTTGTGATAGTTTTATGATCTTAAAAATGTCTTGATGCATTTGATTTTAAAGGAGAGAGGGAAAAGGTCTTCGTCCCATTTGAGGCCAACTCTTTAATACCCAATAACTATTATCTTAGACTCTTTTCATTGGACTCAAATCCATAAGTGACATGGGCCACTAAATAATCTAATAATCTCCCACTTGACTCATATTACAACTTGGTGAATCAACAATAAACTTTAAGTGCGCACAATACATTGAATCAATCAAGATGTCCTTAAGTGAATTAAGATGATTGGATCATGACGGTCACAAGTTATACAACATGAGTCCTTCCATATATCACATAATCAACTTAACTCATAAAACTTTAAGTGGGTAATTCTGTAATTGTTATCTCATATAAACAATTATTGTATACAATATAATGTGGATAACAAGTAAGCGAGCAAAAATTACTATAATTGAAAGCACAATTATTGTCTAGCAATACTATCGACAATGCCAAGATCTAAGATAAAGTTCCGCAACCACAATCCATGAACTGTGACCTCAAAGCATACCACAAATTCAGCCTCCATAATGGAAGTAGCAATTACGAACTGTTTTCCACTTTTCATGAAACTGCTACTCCAACTAATAGAAACATGTAACTGAATGGAGATTTTCATTAGTCTACACAACCGACATAGTCTAAATTCGAGTAACCTATCATTCGAGATGGGTTGACTTTCTATATGTGATCATATAGTCCTTTGTGTCTTGTAAATATCTAAGGACTTTTTTTGCAGCATTCTAGTAGTCCATTATAGGATTGCTTTGATATCGACCTAGCATTCTAATAGTAAAACTGATATTTGGCTTAGTGCATGTTTGAGCAGGCATTAAGCTCCCAACTACTGGCGCATAAGGACTAGACTCCATTTCCTTACATTCTAAATCATTTTGTGGACATTAAATTTGACTAGATTTGTCCCCTTTATGAATTAGAACTATCCCTGCGGAGTATTTTTTCATTTTAAATCTTTCTAATACTTTCTCAATATAACCTTTCTGAGACTATCCTAATAATCCTTGTGATCTATCATGGAATATTTCAATTCCTATAAGATAGGATGCCTCACCCATATCTTTCATTTTGAAATTATTAGAGAGAAAATTCTTTACATCATGTAACAAAATCGTATTATTACCAACAAGAAGGATATTATCAACATATGGGACTAATATAATGAACTTACTCCCAATAACCTTCATATAGATACACCAATCAATGGTGTTCTCTACAAAACCATAAGACTTAATGGTATAATTAAACTTAAGATACCATTGTCAGAAAACTTGTTTCAATCCATATATTGACTTCTTTAATTTACACACTAATCTTTCATTTCTTGTGGTCACAAAACCTTCCGGTTGATCCATAAAACTTCTTCTTCAAGGTCACCATTTAGAAAAGCGGTATTTACGTCCATTTGATGAAGCTCTAAATCATAATGAGCCATAAGGGCCATAATAATTTTTAAAGAGTCCTTCTTTGAAACTGGAGAGAAGGTCTCTTTACAGTCAATGCCATCCTTTTGAGTGTAATCTTTGGCAACAATTATGGCTTTATACCTTTCAATGTTGCCTTGTGAGTCACATTTGTTCTTAAAGACTCATTTACAACCCACTTGCTTTGCACCTTTCGGCAACTTAACTAACTCCTAGACATTGTTGTCATCTATTGATTTTAACTCTTCTTTCATAGCATTGAACAACATTTTAGAATTGCTACATTCTACAGCTTGTTTAAACGAGACTGGATCCTGATCAATGCTCAATTCACATTCATGTTCAAGCGAGTAAACTTCATAGTCACTCGAAATATCTGGTCTTCTCTACCTTACAGACTTTCGTAATGCTATTTCTTGTGGCATCACTTGATCATTTGTATCGTGAACATCATTAGCTGGTTCTTCAGAATTGGAACATTAATGTTGTTTCAGTATGTTGCGTATTTGTCATGCAACAAGAGGAATAACAAATGGTGGAATCACATTTGATGTAGTAGTTTCTACTCGACTCGGAGTAGTTGCTCCTAAAATCTCGTGAATATCCATTTTTTATGGTTCTCTACTCCCATTAATTTGACCATTCTTAATGAACAAAGCATTACTAGACTCAATTATTCTCATATTATGGTTAGGACAGTATAATCCATACCCCTTTGACTTTTCAGGATAGTTGATGAAATAACCACTAACAGTTCTCGCATCAAGCTTCTTTTCATGTGGGTTATACAACTTTACTTCTGCCAGATAACCCTGAATATGAAGGTGTCGTAAACTAGGTTTCCTTATCCACAGTTTATAAGGTGTCTTAGGGACTGCTTTACTAGGAATCCTATTAAGCAGATACGAAGCGGTCTTTAATGCATGCATCCACAATAATAAAGGTACAGTACTAAGCATACTCCTAACCATATCCATAAGAGTACGATTCTACCTTTCGATGACACCATTTTGTTACAGTATACTAGGCATGGTTTATTGTGCATATATGACATGACTTGCATGAAACTTTGCAAATGGACCTGGACATTGTCCACTTTCATCAAACTTATCATAATATTCACCATTTCTATCAGACCTCACTATCTTTAGTTTTCTATGTAGTTGCCTTTCTACCTCATTAATGAACACCTCTAGGATGTCCACAGGTTGAGACTTGTCATGTAGTAAATAGATATAACCATATTAGTGAGAAGTCATCAATAAAGGTAATGAAATATTTTTCATCACCCTAAGAAGGAATGTCGAAACGACCACAGATGTTAGTGTGTATTAACTTAAGTAGGTCACTACTTCTTGTGGTGAGATGCTTCGATATATGTCTGGTTTGCTTGCCTTTAATGAAATCCACACATATATCCCTGTTAGCAAAATCCAATTAAGGTAAGATTTTATTTTTCACTAACCTTTGTATCCTTTTCTTAGATATATAACCTAATATTTTATGCCACAAAAAGTAGAACATTCAGTATGTGCATTATGTTTACTTCCTATAATATGGTCAACATGAAACAGAGATTTAGTAAAATCAACATCAAGATTGAAACGATATAAAAAATCAAGTAAAGTACAAAACCATAATAGTACTTGTGTTTATATAAAGAAAACACATCATTTCCAATCTTAAAGGTAAAACCATCATCATCCAACTTTGCAATAGAAACTAAATTCCTACCACTGTCAAGAACATAAAGGCACTCTTTTAGATCCATGTGACGCCCAATGTCCAAATCAGTCTGTACGTCTCAATGCCCTCTATCATACCTTCATTCTATTCCCCATATACAAGAACTTTTCAGTTCCGTTTATGAGCTAAATTGAAAGAAATCCATGTTTAACATGTGACATAAGAGTAGTTGCTCCAAAATCTAACCACCAGGTATTATTAGAAACTTCAATAAGGTTTGATTCAAAACATACTGAGACATAGTATGTACCTTTCTTTTCAAACCAAGCCTTTCTTTTAGGGCAATCCTTCTTGAAGTGACCAAGCTTCTTGCAAGAGTGACACCTCTTATCTTTATGGATTCGACCCTTATTAGCTTTACTGAGAGCTTTATCCTTATCTTTGCCTTTCTTTCCTGGTTTGTTTTTGTTGTTACTAGCTCCTTGATGAAATGTGAGATGAACGGAGTGTTCCTTTATTTTCTTCAATCTCTCTTTCTCCTGAACCAACATGGCCTTAATCTCTTGAAGATACCATTTTTCCTTAATGGTGTTATAATTCACCTGGAACTGGCCGAACCCAAGAGGAAGTGAGTTGATAATAAACTGTACAAGAAAGGACTCACTTACATCCATACCCATGGATTTTAGCTTTGCAGCTAGATTTAACATATGTGTTACATGATCATGAATGGGCTGTGACTAGTCAAAATTTTTGGTTATAGCTAACTCATTAAAGTCCCTACTATGGACTTGTTAGCTATATCAAATTAGGAGTATTCCTTAAGTTTCAACATGAATTCCTTTGCATTGTCCATTTTAGGCATTGACGACTTTACATTTTTGGCAATCATCATTTGTAACAAATTCAAGCTCATCCTATTAGATCACTCCCAAGCCTCATAGTAAGACTTGTCAGCTTCAAAACTAGTCTCAGTTATGGCTCCTGGCATTGTGTTTGAGACTATGGCCAAGTCTAAATCCATTACACCCAGTTGGAACTGGATTTGTTCAGACCAATCTACATAATTCAGACCATTGAACTTGATTAAGCCATTTCCTAAAGCAAACAAATTAGTAGATGTTGTAAATACAAAATATAGCCCATGTATTAATGCTTTGAGTAGACCTAAATGGATTCAAACTAATAATAACTTTGATTATGTATTTAAATTCTCCTTTGGGTCATATTTAGATACATAACTATAACCTATAATGATGCCAATAAAATTCACTACAATGGACAATCAATCATATTCTAGTTAACTTGCATGTTATCTTTGGATATATAATCATATTAAATAAAAAAACTTGATAAGTCCCTTTAATGTCATTAATTATAAGCAATGGTCCACCTTTGGATGACCCCTAGCGTTATAATTAATAATCTCAGTTATTCAATTTAATCTTTGTCATTTTTTTAATAGCATCATGTCAACATAAGCAATTGAAACATACACAATTAAATGTTTAATATTTTCAAGCTAGGCCACTTTGGTGATTAACAAGTTGTCCATTCAATAAACATTTAATTTGACAATTATCATATAGGACAAAATTTAATTTAAATAGTTTGGTCACTTTGGTGACTAACAAACTATTCTGAATTACCATAATGTCATGTAGTACATTCAACATATAAGATTAAAATGCAATTCCAAGCATGGCATAGTATAAATAGTCAAAGTACCAATTAAAACATAATATGACACAAAATTATAGTTGACATAGCAAACATATGCACAACTTTTATATAGAGAAACCTATATTAACTAATTGATTACTTCATTAATGCATTTAAATTATCAATTAATTAATGAATTATGAGTTGACCCAAAAAAACCCTAAGTAGGATGAATATTGAAACCCATAAAACTTAAAAGAAAGTAGCTTAGGGTCCACTATCATAGCCAAATCCAAAAAAAATAATTTTGACCCAAATTTAAAAGACGCATAAGCTCTTTAAGTCCATAACCAATGAAACAGGACCAAAAAAGACATTCCATAAGGCCTAAACTAATTATTCTTTAATTAGGGTCTAAGCAATAAAGTCTATAAGGCCTAGTCCACTAAGTCCTGGCCCATTGGTGTATAATTTCACTAAGTTCATAGAGAACATAGGTTTGATGAAGTTTTATCCAATTTGTCACTTCATTAACCCATTTTCTATATTTTTGGGAAGTGCTCTATTTTTTAATCTAACTTCTTTTTTGTTCTTATTGAGTCGTTGATTTTTGATAAGATCAAACATTTTTATTAACCTTTTATTTAGCTATCTTGAGCTAACATTGTGTATGATCTATTAAAAAATGTCCATAATGTAGTAACAATATTTTAAGACAAAGTTTACCAATAATCTGAGTCAATTATTGAAAAAGACAAACAAGCTTTACACATCTTTGAATTTCTTATCAAATCTAAGCATGACTTATTTGTTTCCAATGTTGGGAATTATTTCCAATGCAAGCTCACTTCATATCGACTCTTGCCAATCATCAAAAAGTCCCCCCAATTCTTGCATATAATTGAGAGTATTTATAGTTTTCACCCATCTTCAAGAATGTTCAATAATTGTGCTTTGTCAAAGACTTATTGCAAATAAGTCATTCTTATTGCAAATAAGTCATTCCCATGATGCCTTATATATGATGAAATATTGAATGTACCAATTACTTCATTCACTAAAAGCCTTTTATCCATATGACTGTCCAATCTCGCCTACTCATTTATTGCTTTAGCCATTATATGTAACATCACTCATATTAAATGTACCGATTACTTCATTCACTAAAAGCCTCTTGTCTATATGCATGAACAATCTCACCTACTCTTGTATTGCCTCAGCTATCACATGTAACATCCGTCATATTGAATGTAATAGTTACTTCATTCATAAAATGCCTCTTATATATATGAATGACCAATCTCGCTTACTCGTGATATTTCTTTAGCTGTCATATGCAACATCACTTATCATTTGAGAATTTGCTCACCTACTTATGGTACTACTTTAACCATTGCATATATGCATCCTCCTACTCTCAAGACATTGCTCCCCTGTCGAGATGCCTTCATTATGTCAACCTGCATGTCAAGTATTTGCCAAGGTTCCTTAATCCTTTATATGTTTCTACATATAATTTTTAAGAGTTCAACAATAAAAATGATAATGGAAAAAAAGATAAATAAACAAAAGAAGTTTCTACCTTGCCTAACTAAAGGATAGAAAAAGCAAAATCTTATGAAAAAGACATTAATAAATCTAACTAGATGTATAATTACGGGTCCATTACAAGATAGCGAAGGTACTTGACATTATATCATACCTCTCTAAATTGTAATCTTATTTTTTCACCTTCCCTTAACCTTTCCCACTCTAGTTTGAAGGCCTTAAAGACTAATCATATTTTTTACTCTACAAGGACATTGGTTTATAGATGTGCCATAGATGTGAAACACTTCTTGATCTTCATTTGATTGCAAAATTGTGAGAGTCCTTTGCTACTGAATTAAGGGTCATTTATAACTATACGCAAATGAACTTTTAATGATTGATTATGTTAGCCTTCAAAAACTTCTATACAATTATGATCGTGATGGTAATAGAGGCTTCAACTTCTACCCCATTTAGTAAAGTAATATACAATCATAGAAAATACTTAATTTAACGTGGCATTAGAGGGAAGGGGGGCAAGATATATAATCCCCACTGAGCAAGCATGATTAGGTTAAAGATAGATATATAGTTAGATATAGGCTTTTGACGTAGATCAAAGCGAGACTAGCATTTGTCACATTTCTTCATATACTCTTAGGTGTCCCTTCTTAACATTGACAAGTAATATTCCTTCATGAATAGTTTATAGCCCAATCTAAAGGTCCCTTGATGTTCTCTGTATTATTCCTGTTAGATCCCAAACTTTTCTTGGAAGTAAGAACTATTATATGTGAAATGTTGGAAGTTAAAAGTTAGAAAATGTAGTTGGAACATGTTCATTAAGCATGCTTCGGTGTTTTAGCCATAAATTTTTCTCTAGTTATCAAAATGAGATGATTCTTAATTTGGATTAAACTAGAGAAATAGGACTGCAAATTATCTGATGAAATTGAGTTCTAATTCAGACTCTAAGAGTTTCAACTTTTAGATGGAAATTGAGCAAAAAAAATTGTTTCCGTATAAGAATAGTTCACAAATGTTTGGGATATAACTTTCAGATTTTCGAACCAAATTGAATGATTTTAGTGTCATTAGAAAATTAAGACAACGAGGAACATTATTCTAAAAGGAAGTGTTAGCAAATTCCTTCAATTTTTCCATGATCATTAGTTAAGAAGTTATAATTATAAGATGTTAGTTATAAAGACATAAGAAGGGTAAATATGGAAAGGCTACTTAAATGAGGGGCAAAATGGGAAAGACAACTAAACTGTTGTCTTAAAAATAGAAGAAGAGAGGGATTCGTGAGAATAAGAAAGAAGAAGAGGAAAGCAACGTGAAATAGAGAAAAGAAGGAGAAAACGTGAAAGAAGACGAAAAGAGAGAGAGAGAGAGTGCAAAGGAAGAAGGAAAAAAAAGAAGAAGGAAGAAGAAGATTTGTCCAAGGTAAGCTTAATTTTATTCTTGCTTTGCTAGAGAAGGAGTTAGAAAGAGAAAAATGGGTTTTGTATTGTGAATGAATGGAAAAAGAAGATGGTTTAAGGAAACCCACTTGGTTTTAGGGTTTCTAAGCTAAGTTTTGGGTTTTCTAACCTATATGGACTATGGGTAGGATAGGTTTGAGCTTGATTTATGTTGATTTCATTTGTTGTGATTTTAAAGTTTTAGGGATTTTTATGGAATTGAAATTGAATGGAAAATTGGGCTGTTTTAGGAAAATCGAGAACAACCTACCCAAGAGCAAGAGGAAAGGCACCGATTGAGTTTAGATTTTCAAGAGTTATAAGGTGGGTAATATATTTATGGTTATTGTGTGATGGGCAAATGCCCTATTTGTATGTTTATGCTTAGATTTCGTGAATTTGAATTGTTGTGATTGTATGAAAATGTATGATGATTCATTATCATGTCATGCCATGAAAGACGAATGGCTTTTTGTATGATGAATTATGACCATATTATACCTTGAAAAAGGTTGTGACATTTTGAATTGAATTACAAGCATGATTATGCTATGCCTTGTATTATGGCATTTTGATTAAATGGAAAGAAGAAAAATCATGAAAATATGAACTTGTGATTGATTGATTTGAGCATGAGATTTGATTGTGTTAAGGCGAGAGTGGAACCGTTTCGTAGTCACGTGCACGTCGACGTAAAGCCTTCTCCCGGTTGCCCACTTGTGGCCCATGAGATCTGAAAAGTGGACTCATTTCGTTTATGAAGTAAACTTCAGTTTCTCTGTTTTGTTCCACAGAACCCTCGAGCCAATTGTTTTTGCATTTGCATTTTGACATGTTGAGTTATGATGAAAATTGTGTTTTATGCTTGGATGATAAATTTTATCAATTATGTTTAATGTGATGACATATTGAATTATGAGTTGTAAATGCTGAACTTTCATTGCTAGATTAAGATAAGAAATGTATGCCTATATGAATATTCGCACATATGTTTGATTGTGTGACTCATTGCCAATGACTATAAATATATTAGCCACTGAGTTGTGTAACTCAACCCATCATTTTCCCTCCTTAGGTGCAGAACGAGAAGATTATCGATCTTTGCAAGGCAATTGGACAAACTTCTAGATAGATAGCTTTTACACTAAGCTAGTTCGAACACTTTTGTGTAGCTTATTAAGCATGCAAAACATTGAGCATCTATTTGTATTTGTTTTAAGTTTGTGATGTGTATATTGATTTGTAAATAAAGCTTGTTCAAATATTTACTTTGCATATTGAGGATTTCCTTTTGTATATGAATATGTCTTTTTAAAAGTTGAATATGATGATTGTGGATGTGGAATATATGTATGCATATGCTTCTTTGTCGAGGTTGCAAAATGTTGCCTGCTTTTAGACTAGCATGTTAGAGATTGGAAAGGTTATATGAGATGAACCATTTTAAGTGAGATTTAAGAGTGTAACGAAAAGTATTTAATAGTTGAATTGATATAAAGAGATATTGCATTTTGAAGTTCATTGGTGTGGAAATTTTATTCTGAACTTAAGGGAAAATTGGATTAATATAAGCTGAATTGGACAAAGTAATCTTCATAAAAGTTGTAGTTTATCCTTTTAGCTTTCCAACGCTATAAAGTATGTAAATTTTGGGTATCAGAGTTGAGAGATATGAGCATTATAAGTGATGATGCTGCATAAGAGGTATGAACATGACAACTATAGATAATGATAAGAGTTTGTGTATGTTATGAGTCATTGGAGTTGAGTTTTGGGAGTTTAATGCCTTAAAATTGGTAATTTAATGTTTAGGGAGTGATATTACATTAGAAGAAGTGAGTTTGGGAAGATTATAAGTGAATATAATGATAGAATAGATATAGGAACCATTGGAGAGGCTTTGGAGGAAGTTTTGGGTAACATATGTCCGTTAGATGGACTTCAGGTCCATTAAACAGACTTTCTCAGATGAAAAAGAGCCCTCAGCCCAGTGCATGTCCGTTAAACGGATATGGATGTCCATTAAACGGACCTTCTCGGGTGAAAAATGGCTCCCAAGCCAGTCTATGTCTGTTAAACGGACATGGATGTCCGTTAAATAGACATTTATTGGATAGCTACAGTAAATTGCAATGTTGACCATTTTAGAGGCCGAATCTCGCTTTGAGTTCTTCATAAAAGTTATAGATATCAATACCCTATTTCTAACAGTTTAAAAACAAAATCAATTCAACATTTATACTGAAAGATATGGCATTTGCACCAAGATAGGTGCAATATGAATGAGGACTTAAACATGTTGGATTCTTTTGGCCACAACTTCATCATCCGACCTCCAAATGAAGCGATTCTTGAAGCGTTAGATTACTAACATACTGTTATACTTTTACCTAAAAATTTATAGCCTTTGGTGTTGAATTGAAAAAGATTGATGGAAGGAAAATGAGGCATCGATTGGAAGAGCATAACTAGGTTATGAATATACTTTGGATTTTTAAGCATATCTCGAGCTATAGAGCTCTGATTAAGATGGTTCTTGCTTCAAAATAAACTAGAGACTTAGAGCTACAATTTTTTTGAAGAATTCAAATTGAAATCCTAGTTTGAAGTTTCCCAAAGTTTGTTATGAATTAGAAAAAATGAGTTTGATTATGGTGATTGATTTGTATGGGCACGCCATTAAATAAATTATGAGGAAATTTTTTGGATGTTATAAGAATGAAGATGAACCAATATTGACTAATGAGGGTTAATTGAAATAACCCTATATGGTGATATGTTCACGCTTTATGACTCTGAATCGATTGTTGGGCTTCAAAAACGGGGCCCAACATAAGTAACCCGCAAAATGCTGGAAATTGGAGGTAAAGTTAGTCTATTGCTACGATTTTGAAATTTCGTAGCCAAAGATTTAAATTCGTAGCCAAAAGGATAGCCAATTCAATAATTTGTTGTAGTGAGGGGGAATGCTTTATATCCTAAACCAAATTATGTTAGTGTTCCTTCAATTTTTATTGCCACGAGCAATTATTTCGTTCTCTATAAGTGTTTCTTATTCATCAAATGTCTCTACAAACTCGTTCCATGGCTAAACATCAATAGGGAGGTCGAATCGATTGTATAGTTGAAGGAGTCAAAGGAAACAATATGCCTCAAAGTAGAGAAGTGATGGGGATCAGTTTGCACTAGCACCTATTTCTAACCTTTCTTATGATCCTTAGCTAAAGAATTGGAGGTCCAATGACTAAGGTAACAACCAAACAAATAAAGATAGCTTTGTATGGATCAATTAGGGAGAAGTAGAGAAAGGAGGCTATTCAAGTGGTAAAAGGAAAGAGTTATGAAAATATCATCAAGAAAAACCCAAATTAAGCGAAACATGAGTAATTAAATAACTTAATGTAAATATGTAAGGGAGTATAAAGTAAAATTAAGTTGTTTATTACTAATGTTTCTTTGCAGTTTTAAATATAAGTAGCGGTGTAGATGTTGGATTGAAAACAAAAGCATATTAGATTTGGCTAAATGATATATTTCAAAAAACTTTTTCTAAAATCAAAATGCAACGGAAGCATGATAACTAAATCAATATGTTTTAATCCATACATGATACGGTATTAGAAAAATAAATAGCATAAGAACATAATCAAAATTTTACCGACTCCTTTGCTACAACTTTGACTCCTCACTATTGTATCCTCTCCTTGCTATTATATCCTCAGCCAATCTGATCTACCAATTGTCCTCCTTACATAACTTGGTTAACAATATCCTTTGGTGGAAAAGGAGAAAAAATAATGTAGAGGTTTTCCTTTTATGATCAACTAGTTGAAAGAATCAAAATGAGACAATCTCATTCCTAATTTCGGCTAGATCATAAAAGAGAAAGGAGGGGGGAGTCGTAAAAACCTACCAATGCACCACTTCTTTCTTCTAATCAAAATGAAAGAGAGGGCAATAAATGAGACATTCTCATTTGTCTAATATGGCTAGATGAAAAGACCAAAAACCAAAATAAGACACTCTCATTTTCGGTTATATGACGACAGAAGGGAGAGAGAGCAACAAATGCATACTTCCTTTTTTTAATCAAAATGAAAGAGAGGCCAATAAATTAGACATTCTCATTTTCAGTTATATGGTGAAAGAAGGGAGAGAGAGAGAGGAACGAATGCACTACTTCCTTCTTTAATCAAATGAATGCTAAAAGTTTTATATGTTTTTCTATATGCCAACATTAAATGGCAACCATTAAACCATTTAATGATAAGACCATTAAACCACTTAATAAGGACACCATTAAACCATTTAATGATGATGAAGCATGATAAAACTCATCTTATATTTAGCAATTCAATGCTAAATGTGCATTTGTCCATTTAGCTATATAAAACCGAAATCTACATCATTGTAGATTTCAGTTTTGCCCTCCTTTTGTTTTTACAAATATTGTTTCAATTTAATTAATCAAATCAAACCAAAATCTAACCTAATATTAAATGTTCATGTTGGGCTTCTAATTAACAATTAATTAGTGTAAGACCAACATTTAATCATAGGCTTAAAAATTAATTTAATTAACTATTAATTAAATTGTTCTAGTCTTACTATTCCAAATCTAATTCGGTCCTTTCCTTTTTTATTTTCTTTCTAGTAACCTCTATTTATTTTGCTTACTTTTCTTGATAACCTTTCCTAGAAGCCAAGTGGGAAATCTAATTGGACTTATAATTCAAGCTCCAAAAGCCCGGAATTAATTTAATCTCATTAGAATTAATTCCAACTTATTAACCAAATGTCATTCCACTAAAGACAATTAGCTGAACTCTTGAATTACTAAATATTATGAGAACACATGTTT
>JAOTAZ010000008.1:29138915-29159536 GCA_025629785.1 Erythroxylum oxycarpum | reverse complement strand
AGTAAGAGATTTAAGGATTAATTAGTATTAAGAGATTTAAGGTTTAATTAGTATTAATTCAGACTATAAATAAATAAAAATAAATAATTTAAAATATGATTAAAAAATATTGCTAAATTTAAAGTTTAATAAAAAATTTGTTAGGATCTTCGAGAGAGAGAGAGGATTATTCTAAGAGGAAGAACAATAGGCAGAAGGGCAGTGTAGGAGGACAGTTAGTTTTAGCTGAGGTGGCCAAGTCAGTTAGCTAACGGAATGTACTGAGGAAGGGGAATATATGAGGGGTGAGACAAAAGAGAGAGGTAGGCAAAAAAGAAGTAAGGAAAGTGTGACACTAGGGAGAACATTCCTACTGAGGATCAAGCTGCTCTGGTTTAGGGAAGAAGGAGCTTTTCTGCTCTGGTTAGGGAGTATTACTACCGTGCTATTCGGTATTGATATATATATATATTACCAATATATTGAAGTAATATAGAAGAACTCTAGTATTCTAAGTTTGGGGGTTTTAATAAAATTAAATAAAAATTAATTGATTTATTTTAGTTTATTAGAACTTATTAATTAACTACTGAAAGAAATTATAGAAAATACTAACTAAAAAGGTCTAGCAAAGAAACAATGATATATGAATTCAAATTAAAAATAATTTGAAAACATAGTAGTTAATTACGCTATGTGGGTCAAAGCAGTTTATGCCTGAATGATCTTACGATTGGCATTTGTATGTTTGGTTTGGCTACGCGTATCTCAAAACACGACTTGTTATCTATCTGCATGTTTCTCTGTTTCACTTTTCTTTTGATTCTTAAAACAGGACAAGCATGCCAACTTGTCATCAACAATTGAGAAAGGTTTTGGACCGAATGGGCTGGGAATTCTGTCAATTACAGATGTACAAAGCATTCTTACTTCAAACCTGTCCTCTATGCTTGTGCTGCATCATCTTTTTTCTATTTTCATTTTCTCTACTTCAGGATGCACACTTTCAAGATGAAAAGCCAGATCAAGGTTATATAGTCTAGTTCATTAGATAGGAAATTGATTTTAGTATAAAAATTGGAATCCAGTGGATGTTACACTTAAAATGTTTATAGATAGATAAAATTTTGAAGGGATTTGTGATTGCTATCACATTAAATATGCTTGGACTAAGATTTCAGAAGAACTTTTGTAGTTGATGAGCCAATGATTAAGTTCTTTTTTCTCACGTTATGTTGATCTCAGGAAATTTAAGTTAAGCTTTTCTCGAAATGAAAAGTATAACCAGTCTGAAATTAATAGTGACAAAAAAAATATGAAGCCCATTTTTTTTTTTGAGCTTCATAGAAAAGATACATAAGTTCGATGATGCTTTATGTTTGCATTATTATCTGCAGTTTGTAGTTTGCAAGAATAAATTCTCTTAATCCCTACAGATAACCCATTTTGTTGAATGCTCAGAATGCATGAATGAATGTGACCTATTATTTCTACAGGTACCAGGGTATTCTTCGTTGCGTCAGAATCTTTTACATATTTCATCAAGGTTTATGCTCCAAATCTTTTAGTTGCTTTGAATACTACTGGAGATACACTTAATGATTTCTGAGTTATGCCATCCATCCTTCTGTTTTGTTAGATTAGCCAATCTTCCTGAAGAGGCAAAGAAGGATCTTGAAGACCCAGATAGTAGGTAATTGTCATCGTCCTGTGTTCTCAGCTCCATTAAGTTCTTACAGCTTAGGTTATCCACTTGCCCATCTTGCTCAGTTTTTGGGATTTATATTTCATTGGCAGTTATGTTCACCCATTAGGACGGAACTTCTGAGCTGTGAAAATCTTTGAAGACAAGGACATTTTTGTTGACTTTTATCTATCATAGAGTAGCCAGATTCTCTAACCAACTTCTTAGGAATTGATGGACATTAAGAATTTTTTTCAAATATATATTTTATGTCATTTCATGCTCTTATTCCAGCAGGTTGTACTGATGAATAAAATAGTTTTCAATGACCTGCAGTATCATATCTTATCTGGCTCAGTCATTGCTGTTATTTTTTGACTCAACCTTTTTGTTTCTTATATCTGACATTTATCTACAGGTATAACTTTGGATGGAGCCATGGAAAAGAGAAACTTGAATCTGGGAAGGCTGGTAAACTATCCTGTAAACTAGATTTATACGGCTCTGTAAACAGTCAATCTATATGAGAATGTTCCAAGGATGAAAAGCTAGTATATAATTCTCATGCTTGTCCAAAGAAGGGCATATTCGAACATTCCGAAGGCAGTGATAAAATGGTGTTGGTTTCAATTGTGTTTTTGTACACAAAGCATGCACGTATAGTCACAATAGTAATTTATTGCAATACATATAAAAGCATATTTGATTTATTAGGGACCATGACTTGAGTTGCTTTGCTTCCTTATGCCTTGTCTCATATTTATGTTAACTATTATCTAATTGATAGCTGCTTGGGATGTGCCACAGGTGAAAACTAGACCAATCATTAGAACTGCATAAATGCTTAACAGTCTACTATGGGACAATCAGTTTTTGGTGCTGTATGTATGAGTTGTCTTCCATGAGATGAGGACCCCAGCTTTTAATTTTAATAGAAAAGTAGGGATAGGATAAATATCATCAATTCAATATGTCTTCTAACATGGGCACAATCCTGTGAAAATTTGAAGAAACTTGTGTTTAAGACTATCTTTAAGTCTAGATGTAATGATGAAAGATACTTGCCTTGACATCTAACTTCTTGCCCTATGTTCACACTTGGAGCTGTCTTTCCCTTCTCTTCATAGAGTTCTAACTTGTAATTATTGAGCCAGTGCTGCACTAGTCCCCCGTAATTTAGAGTGAGGGCATTCAATTAACAGCAAAATGTTGTTCTTTCATTCCTTACGGATGTTTTAAAAGCGCTATTCTAGTACCAGGTTCACTATTCAAACCGGTGACTTTTCCAGTCCACCTCTGGTTGAGGAACTCAGTTCTTCAGTTATGTCTTTAATTCTTTTAAACAGAACTTGATTTAACCAGGGTTCAGCTCCATTTCCTAACCAGTTTTTATACCTCATTCTTGTTCTAAAAACATTATTTTTACATCCCTTGGGACATCAGAAGATAATTCTGGTCCCTAGTCTTTGAAAACTGATGTATATTCAATTACTTGACATACATGACATTATAGTGGAAATTCTTTCAACTTTGGTGTTTTGAAGTGGTACATGCATGCATGTTACTTTCTGTGTGTGTGGAGGATTTCTCCTCTCCCTGATTCTATTCGGTAACAATGCTTAAAGATAGTTATTGTGTGGTGAAGTATGTTACTAAAAATCAAAATTTAGACCATTTCAAGCTTCATGATTAGAACAGTTATGCTGGGAAACAGTCGCTTCCTCTTCTCTAAGGAGTGCGGCAATGTTATCTTTCTTGCTTTTGTTGATAGCAATTAGTTATTTTGAACATTTGATGATAATTTGAAAATAATATGATTGTTTCTTGATTAAATTATGTAAGTCATACTTTTCATCCTTTTGTTCCTTTTGTTCTCTGCAGATATGTGGAAGGGCTCCTTCTATGCAAATCCAATATTTGATGTTCCGACTACAGATACATACTTGATAAAACGGTAAATGCTGGAAATGATATCTATTTTCAATATATATATATATATATACATGTCTGAGTCGTTGCTTTAGGGACTGTAGATCATTAAAGTTGGACTCTTGATGAGATAGATAAAAGAAGATGGCATATCTTGTCATATTGCATATCTTCTCTTTTCCCATCCTTCTATGTTAGCATTTTTTCTGGTGCTGAAAGGTTGGTGCGTGTTAATCACTCAAATGGTTCTCAAAACACATGATGCTGATCTTTTCCGGGTGTTTTAATTTCAGAAAACTCATTCCAAACTTCATATTGAATTATTTGATGATTACATGAAGGCCTACTAAAGTGCCTTCTGATTGAGAAGTTAGAAAAAAAAAAAGATTAAGAGTTGAAAGTAAAAAATTTGTTTCCCAAATGCATTTCTCAATTTCTCACTTGTTTAATGCATTTTTATACATGAGCTTCCTATACTCCAGTGACTTTCCTTGAAAGTTTAGGCGGAGTTCATAATTAAGCATACTCATTTATAATCTGTGTTGTAGGTATCCATCATATTGTGGGTCAAATATATGGCCAGAGAATGCTTTGCCAGAATTGGAATTTGGTATGTTTTGAAGATCAACTATATCTCAAGCACTAGAGTTTCATCCATCTCTTAGAAGAATACCTGTACTTAAATGTGTTTTACTTATTGTGAGACAGCTTGAAATTTCAATATCCTAAAGCATTCAATAAGTTGTTGAAGTGCAGTCTTATATTAGTTATTAAATGACTGATGCTATGGACGCAACCAACTATCCTTCAAGATTTAAGGTAGCGCCATGCTGCAGCAACCATATGAAGTCTAAGTAAAATATATCCTGTCTTTAGCCATGAGTCTATTGACCTAACAAAATGCAGCTCCCCATTGAGTTATGGTATGCTGATTCTGATCTACTTAAATTTAAACTGGATATCTTGCATATCAAATTAATAGAACCTATATGGCAGCTCCTCTTCCCAGCCATTTCAAGTTAAGAAGATGCAAAGGCATCTCTCTCTATATAAGAATGGTGTGTTCCAAGGTGTGATGTGGAAGAGGGGAGATTCATAATTTGGGTTTGGAATTAGACAACCTTTTCATTTTTTTTCAATATTGAAAGAGTAACAAGAGTGAACAGTGTTAAACTTTTTATTATCCTGGCGTCGAGTTGTTTTCTGGAGGACTTCTACAGTATCTTTACTATGGCAGAGTTTAAGCCCCAAACTCGAGATTGATTGATATGGTTTTTCTACACCTAGGACACTAGAATATCATACCACGAATCAAGAAAGACATAAGATAAAGGCATATTCTATTGGTTATGATTGTATGATCCCAATTCTTGATTGGAGAGGACACCAAAGGCCGCCTCTACCCTTCCATCCCTTGGATCAATAGAGATGGTGGGGTAGAGCTTTTGGTTTTTTCATGTTGTCAAAGAGTTGAACAGTAAAAATAGATGGTGAATACTTGATCGAATTAATTGGATGATGTAGGAACAAGGTTTATGCTCAAGTATGTACTGCTGGGAACTAGGGACTCATCCTAGTAAAATTCATGTTCAGTTTGCATATGGCTTAATATTTAAATGTCAATTATAGTGAATACTTACTGAATTTTAGATGGCATATTTTGTTTCCATTCTGTAGTATTTTGGTACAGTAATGGATTTCTGTTGAAATATTTCACAATTTATGTGATATAAATTTAATTAGGTTGTCCACCTTCCTTTCACGCTACAAGTTTTTCTGCTGTGAAATTTCTAAACAAAAAATTGTTGATTTGTAGCTTTCAAAGCACTTGGAAAGCTGATCCTTGATGTTGGACTGACTTTAGCTTATCACTGTGATCGATATGGTAAATTCTACAAGACTCAATGTTCAACCTTTCTCATACATGCAAACTTCTAATTTTTAGATTTATAGCCTCTTCCAGGCTTTTACTTTTAACGGAAAAAATCCACCAAAATAAAGTGTCTGAGGTCACCTGAACATACTTGGGGTTGGAGTTTATGGCCATTATAATACATCTAGTTCCTAGATAGTGCTTTCTCTTCTCTCGCTCTTGTTACTTTATATATATAGACACTTGATATACATAAAAATAACATGCTCAGGTGCATACATGCAAGTCATTAGTGAAATTTTTATGGTATTTTAAAGGAGTTATTTGAATAGTTCCTCGAGAATTTCCTCTGTGATAGATAATCTGTGTATCAGATTATTAGGACTGTAAATGCTTGGTCTCAACACCTTTGGGCATGAATGGATGTTATGTTTATTTGACGTGTATGAGTCTAAATGTCCACATGCAGTGTAAGCATATGACATCAGAATAACAAGGTTCATTCTGAGCTGAGTGCAAAACAACCTGCTTTATACTTTACCGAGTCCTCATGAAATGATCATATGGATATTACATATTTACTTTACACTTCTTTGTTTTCTGTTCTGGTAATTACGTAGTCTATGAAGTCCCATGCTCTTAAATCTTTTGCAAGTGTTTAGACATACAGATATTATGACGTTCAGTATCTATTTAAATAGTTGTCTTGGTCAGTTTCAAATGGAATGGAAGTGAATGAGAATGAAGGCCTTGAACAGATACTTCTTCGCTCTCGGTGTCATAAAGGCAGACTGCTTTATTATTTTCCATCAGAACAAATGTAGGTTATTTCTCCTTTTTGTCGTCACACTTATAATTTCTAAGCTATTCTTTCCGTGTTAAAAGCCTAATTTTGCCTTCCAGTGATACTACCGTAGTGGGTGACTCCATGTCATCTTGGTGCGGATGGCACACAGATCATGGTTCATTGACAGGTGATTATTTGTAGATCAACCACACAATTCTAGTGTTAATTGGTACATGGTCCCAGGAACTTATTCACATTAAGAGTCTAGCAACATAGCAAGTTACCACTCCACTTGGTACTTGTGATAACCTCTGTAAATAATTATATGTATGTTTACTAGAATTTGAATTTCAGTGATACAAGCTCAGAGGTAGAACTATGTGTTTCCTAAATTGTAATTGTCTTTTTCTAATTTTATGTCTTATTCCTGTTTTAATTCAATATGTAGGTCTCACCTGTGCCATGTTTAAAAGAGATGGTGTAGAAATACCTTCCCCTGATAGTGCTGCCGGGCTTTATATTAAAACTCGAACTGATCAAATTGTGAAAGTATACTATCTTGTCGTTGATACTTATTTGTGCAAATTTTGTCTTACAATACAAACAGTTATACAATGTTCTCCACTCCACCGCATATATGTTCTCTTTTGTGTATAAAAGCATGATTGTGTTGGATGCTGGGATTGTATATCGTATGATATTTCACACTTTTTACTTCTATGCATATTTCGTGGACTGAACTAAATTTTCTTTCTATAGATTTCAGGATAAAATGTTGATTGATCTTTAGACACCTGCTAATGTGCCAAAATGTGGAATTAATTGTTGAACGTTTGGTGAAGAAGCTGAGATTCTGACAAGTTCTTGTTTAAAATTCTGTAACATGTTGCAGAGAAACCCTTTTGGTTGCAACATCATAAGATACCTTCTTGTGAACAGCAGGGTTAAATTTCTTTAATTGAAGGTTTATGTGGAATATGGATGAGCTTTTGTCCAATAAGTTAGGCCTATTGGAATGGCTATCATTGTGTTTACTACGTTGTTGGAGTTCTATCTCTCTTTTTCTAAAAATCATCTTCTTGCATCAAAACCTAAAATAAGGAAGATGTGGAGGGGTAGTTTCTATCCATGCAAGATTATGATGAAAATTTGATTTTCTATAAGCTGATAATATAAATATAGATCTAGTGATTATTGTCTTTTTGCTTTACCTTGTGAGTCAACTGCTTTTTACATGAAGAAGTATATCAGGGGATAAAACTATAAAGGAGTTAAAGAATAAAGGAAAACATATTTCTCTTTTTTTTTTTGGGAATGCCGAATTAACAGGAGTGAGATGCAGTGACACTTACTGAACAGGCATATGTTGTTTTACTTTTCCTACCATTAATGTAAATTTTGTAGCCTTGTTCTTAATCCTTACTGGCTCCGGAAACATCAATCGTTGGAAAAGAATTATATGGGTGATACTAGAGTTATATGATAAAGTGCTTGTCTTATAATAAAGATGCATACTTCAGTCATTTGTGTGAATCCTATTCAAAATGCATTCCCGATGATCTGAGCTTCTAATAGAAACATATTTTTCTTGCACATCAGGTTGTCTTTGGAAGCGATGAGATAGCATACCAAGTTGGTGAAACCACTGAAGTACTGTCGAGAGGTTATCTTTGTGCAACGCCACATTGTGTCCGGGTACTTTCTATAATTTTTTATATTGTTGGCTTCACAGGATTTATTTCCCGTTTCTTGAGAAACCACTGAAATATTCAAGTGTTCATCTGTTTGCTTTGTGTGGTTGTTTCATGGCAGTTCTTATTATTTGATCTTTACTATGTATTTGTTGTTGCTTGATTGCCATTATAAGCTAAAATTTGGAAGAGAAATGCCCCAGCTTGGAAACACCCTTCCTTTTGATCTTGTGCAACTTTTTTTTTCTTGTTGCCCAACGATCTTTGTATTTTCAAGGACTAGGTACAGATTTTATCTTCTTTGCTAATTGAGAATATTCATTTATGTGCAGATGAAAACTTGAGAGACCAATCTGAGGTTAATAATTACACAACTTGATATGTGATGAAAATCTTCTGATTTTTTTTTTGTACCTATAGATGTACATAATTTGACCAGTGATATGAAGCAATTATAGTTTTTGTCCTGCTCTGATCAATTTATGAACACTCCTGCCACATCCTACCTTGAGTAAATAAGTCATGATATAGATAATATATATACATAATACCACATGAGACCCATTCCCTCATTTGGTATCTAATGATGCCGAGCATGTATTAAGTCCAATCCTTTGGACTTCTCAAGTAATTTCTTGAAGGTTATTTAAGTCTTTTTGCTTATTAAGTGGGAATCCTACTAGAGGTTGTATTCACTACTCGTAGTGTGTACTTTCTATTTCTTAAGTGTGTACTTTCTATTTCTTTAGAACACAGTATCAATAATATTACAAATTTTTCTCCCGATTTCAATATATATTTCAGTGTTCTGAAACTTGTATTTCAAATCTTAAAGACATAGTCAAATACTTACCTTTGGTTTCACGCTAATACATTGTGTCATCTAACAATGATAGTAATGCAACAAAGAATCAGAGGGTAGTGTCCCTATCAAAAAGCACTTGCATATCTTCTTTAGATTGAAGTGCTGATGACTTTTGCAGCTTGATTTAGCATTGCTGTAGATGCAAAGTGAATGGAAGGCCTTTGGAATGTCACCATTTTTCATTTTGAAGTCAAAGCATCTAAATTATGGTTTTATTTGTACTTTGGACTTGGATCTAGACTTGAAGTTTATGTTTCTAGTTGCAACTCTATCATAACCGAATGTGTAGTGCTAGTTTCTTGTACTATGCAAAAAATGAAAGAAAAAATGTATCATTTTGTATGTTACGTTTGTGGATGTAGGACTTTATGGTTGAATCCTATAAATGTGGCTTCCATCTTCCCTTCTACATTCTTTCCTTTATTTTCATACTTCAACATGGTACCGGATCAAATCTTACGAGTCTAGTTGTGTTTTTGTGCGTCACGTGTATCTTTGTGTGGACCTTTGGTAGTATTTAGAAGTTTTATTAATTCGATGAATTCTCTTTTTATGCAAGCAGAGCTTTTTGTTGTTGGTTAGATGAAACTTTTCACAAGTGAGAAGAGTTTTATAGTATTGGCTCAATGAATCTCTTCCACCGTAGTTGGTTTTCTTTTATTTTATTAGTTTCTTTTTTTTAAAGGGAGTGTTAGAATATTGGGAGATTCATTGTAATCATGCTTAATTTGTTAGATACAAAACTATTTGTAAAAATATTGATCTTATTCTATAAATAAAGAGATATTATAAACCAACTTCCTATATTCTGTGACAAACACGTAATATTTATAAGAAATATGTAGTGTATTGATTGTTATGTCCGTGGACATAAGCTTCCATAACCAAATCACTTAAAAAATGTTCTACCTCTCCCTCCTCCTCCCACATTCATATCTTTTATTTTTACATTTCAAACATTTGTAAATGAAGATGGAAATTTGAACAATATCTATTTTATTCCGTTGTATGAATTAGAATTTTGAGCAAAATGGTTAATAATAATTGAATTGTAACCAATAATCCTAATTCTAAATTTCTGAAATGATTTCATTCTCACTTGACTTTTCTGTAACCGTATTTAATGTTTATCTAATATTTGTATTTTAGGCACCTTCTGGAGAAAATGCTTCTACTGTTGACCGGTCAACTTTTGCATTGTTCATGCAACCTGATTGGTAAGTTATTTTACAAAAGATGAGTGAGACTCTGGGTCATTGTGCTTTCAGCATTGATTTTGAGATTGAACTGCACTTGGCAGTTGAAATTCTTGACTGTCTAGAGCTGCTTGATAAAACTTCATTCGAAATCTGTAGCTTCAGCAGTCACGTATTAATATCAAGATGCTTTCCAATGCATTGATTAACTCGCTGAATTTTGGAAACAATAAAAAGAAGGCAAATTGATTTGAACCGCAGTTCTACTGATTTTTTGTTTAGGATTTCATTCTCTGACCAAGTTATGTATGTCTTGTAGGGATGAAAGGCTCAACTTTCCAGAGGAAATGCATATACATAAGGAGGTATGTGTGTTCTAAAGCCTTGAATTTGATTACAAACCCGATCTGTTTAAGGGACCAAAAATGAAAGCGTATTTAAAGAGTTTTTAGGGGACAAAAAGGGGATTCATATGATTTTCCCTCTTTCAGAAAATTTAACTTAAAATCCACGTTGTGGTATTTGGTTTTGTTTAATCCTCTGAAAAGTTTGTCCTTCTGGAATGTTTATAGAGTAGAGTAGCCTCCTGATTAAAGTCCCAATCATGGAGCAGGACAAAGTAATCGGTACTCAATTAAAAATGTCTTCGTTCTGAAATTTGGTGCTTAGTAGGATGCATAGTCAGTGAATGCTTGTATGACTATGATGCGTATTATTATTATTATTAAATTATAACAAGCATCAAGTTTCATTCATATAGTTGTTTTCGTTTTCAGCTTAAGCTAGCCAACCGTTGTCTCACATTTGGAGAATACTCTGAGAAGCTCTTGGATAAATACTACCCTACCACTTGAAGGCTTCTGGATGGCAAATACATCAGCAGCTTGTCGGCGCAGTCGTATGTTATTTGTTAATAATTATGAATAAAAGGAAAAGATAACGCAGTGGAAAAGTCTAAAACTGCTGCCCTGTCCACCTGCAAAGGAAAAAACAGAAAAGGAGAATCAGTATATAATGGAGACAAGAGGATGAATTATTCAAATAAAAAATCGGGGAAAATGGCCGATTGAGCTTCCCTACACGCCTTCTCCTCTCCTTCCTTATCACTTTGCTCACGCCGTTTTTGACTATGCATTTGTTTTTCTCTTACTTGTCTTTATATCGGGACGTGATTTTCTGTACCTCTTACTCTTATTCTGTACCAATTCTGTAGTCCCATATAAATAAAAGGTTGAAATGGCTTGACACAAGATTTGTATAGGATAAGGGATAAATAAAAGGTTGAATTGCCCTCGAATCCTCTATACTCTTTACTCTGTACCTACTTTATGCTCATTGCTTCTGAACCATCCATTTATGTGGAACTTACAAAAATAGATAACTCAGATATAATGGGCAAAGAGTAGGTACAGAGTAAGAGTACAGAGGATCACGCCCCCCTTTTTATTACTCTTTTATCTGAAAATCTCCGCTTAAAATAAAAACTTACATTTTTTATTATGGGTTATAATAAAAAATGCTCACGCCAGTCAGCACGTGGCGAAGGGCAGTAACGTAATATTATCGCTTAAGAGTTTCCGTCGACATATCCTATAATAGGGAGGGAGCATGGCAAGTCCAAACTAACTTGCTTCGTCGATTCCATATCCCATCTATCCATCTATATATATAATATGCATCAACAAACTCAATTACAGAACGCCATGTCAATTCCTTACTTGAGGAAAACTCACAGCAAAAATGGGCTTCCCAGTAAGTGTCTGCTTGTGGTGAAGCAGCACAAGACTCGTTGCTACATCTTCGGACGTTGCATCTCCATGCTTTTGTGTTGGCACGACCACGCTATTCGTGACTGAATTCTCTTGCCGTGGTTTGGGTTGCAGAAATATTACGCTTATCCCGGAAGTCTCCAAGTTGCAAGGTCATTTGGTGGAAGAGCTGATTAGACTGGGTGGTTGAGGAAGTGATTCGTCATCTTGGGCTTGGAATGTGAGATACCTCTCCGCGGACTACCGGAGTAGTGTACATGGGGCTGGCGAAAGGAATTCGGTTCTACTTAATTACCCAGTATTTCTCCTTAGACTTCTTGTTAGTTCCCCTCAAGTCCTCGGTGAGTACTGATCTAAACTGAGGATGATGTCTCCTTAGTACTCTTGTATATGATTATTGAAGAAAATTACGAAAAACAGAGAATCATACCCAAATCGGAGAAATTAGAATTCTGGCACAATCCCATTTTAGTTTCTTCTTACTTCGGCTAAACATCACTAGGCAGAACGTAGAAATCGACGTGCATGTCACTTAGGCGAAATTGACGAGTGGACGTAAACATGAGTTTACCCTGTATCCCATGACGTGTACCTGTAGAATCTAATTTGGTAAAATTGCCTTTATGAACCATAATCAAACGATCTTTTGAAATTGTTAGCCATTTCAATCAATTGAGAAATCATTCGCCACCATTTCTAAGAAGAAAAAAGAGATTTTTCTTTTCTTTGAATAGTAGAAACGTATGGTGTATAGGAGTATAAAAAGAAGAAATGACAGGTACAATTAAGGTCCTACAATCGTGATCTTAATTTTATGGTTTCCTTATTTTCAGAGAATCTCAATCAAATCTCTACAGTCAAGCTTCAAATATTTCAAGACTCCCCCTAAGTTGGTCATGAATATCACACATGCCTAACTTTCCAATGAACTTTGAGAAATTTTGGCTTGACACTGTCTTGGTAAGAACATCCGCCAACTGATCCTCTGATCTACTCTTTGGCAACTCTAGTATTTTTTTCATCCAATTTCTCTTTGATGAAGAGCCTATCAACTTCCACATGCTTGGTACGATCATGTGACACCGATTGTGGGACAATATCAAAAGCAGTCATGTTATCACAAAATAGTTGAATTGGTTGTATGGATTGATAACCCAAGTCTAATAAAAGAAGTCTAATCCACAAAACTTCACATAATCCAAGCGCCATGCCTCTAAACTCAGCCTCCGCACTTGATTGAGCAACAACATTTTGTTTCTTGCTTCTCCAAGTAACAAGATTGCCTCCTACAAAAGTAAAATAACCAGAAGTGGATCTCCTATCATCTATAGCTCCAACCCAATCCGCATCAGTGTATGCCTCCATGCTCAGATAATTTTCATTCTTTGTGAACAAAATTCCTTTTCCTATAGCAGAATTCAAGTACCTCAAAATGCGCATAACTACCTTCAAGTGTTGTTCCCCAAGATTATGCATAATTTGGCTTACAATAAATAAGCTAGGTCAAGTCTTGTGTGTGCTAGGTACATCAATCTTCCCACAAGTCTTTGGTATCTCCCTTTATCAACTGGAACTTGATTTGGTTCAACAAATAGCTTCGATCCCTCTTCAATCGGAGCATCAAATGTATGACAAGTTGACATACCCATTTCCTGTAATAGATCTAAAGTATATTTCCTTTGAGACAAGAAAATTCCTTTACTTGATCTTGAAACTTCAATTCCGAGGAAAAACTTCAAAGGGCCAAGATCCTTCATTTCAAATTCCTTCGATAAGTAGTCTTGAAGTGCTTTCCTTTCTTCAGGATCATTTCCGGTCACCACCATGTCATCAACATATACAATAAATGCAGTGATTTTGCCTTATCGTTTCTTTATGAATAAAGTGTGATCTGCATTGCTTTGAGTGTAACCAAATGCCTTCATAGACTTCATGAATCTTCCAAACTAGGCTCTTGGAGATTGCTTTAGCCCATACAATGATTTCTTTAATTTGCACACCTTTTTACGATATGCTTCAGGTATCGTGCATCCTGGGGGAAGATCCATATAAACTTCTTTTGATATTTCTCCATGTAGAAAAGCATTTTTCACGTCAAATTGTTGCAATTGCCAATCCAAGTTTGCAGCCAGGGATAACAAAACTTGAATTGTGTTGATTTTAGCCACTGGTGCAAAAGTTTCAGTATAGTCAATCCCATAAGTTTGCGTGTATCCCTTAGCCACCAACCTTGCTTTAAGTCGCTCAATCGTACCATCGGCTTTGAATTTGACAGCATATACCCATCGACATTCAACTGTTTTCTTTCCAGGTGGACAGTCAACAAGTTCCCAAGTATTATTTTTAATCAAGGATTTCATTTCCTTGTTCATGGTTGCTTTCCATCTTGGATCACCTAAGGCTTCCTGCACACTATTAGGAATAGATACAGTGGATAATTGATTTACAAATGATTGGTTTGATCTTGACAACCGATGGTTAGACACATAATGGCTCATTGGATATTTAACCTTACTAGAAATTTTAGGTTCATTTGTGGATTTAGGAATACCTCTATTATGTCCTGATGGTAGTTGTCTTCTGGATGGTTCACAGACATCCTCGACTGACGATTGGTTTGGTACTTCTGTTGCTTGTACTATATCAATTGAATGTAGTGCATCACCATCCAGCTCCTGAAGTTCAAATGAATCCACGTTACCTTTCAAATCTTGATCTTCGTCCACATCTTTGCTCACTTCTTCAGATGGGCAGAAAACTTCAGGTATATGGACATTATACTCTAGAGTCAGAACTTCCTCTTTGCTCTCCCCCTGAAGATCTGAATCAAGAGAAAAATACATAGAGTCTTCATGAAAAACTACATCTATTGTAACAAACATCTTTTGAGTGGGAGGATGATAGCATCGGTACCCCTTTTGATGAGTAGCATATCCAACAAAGACACTTCGTAAGGCCCGAGGTTCTAGTTTGCTACGATGCTGCTTATGAAGGTGTACATATGCTACACACCCAAAAACATGAGGAGTCAAACTTGGTACTTTTGGTGCCATCCCCACTTTAGTAAGAACTTGAGAAGGAGTTTCAAATTCAATAGTACTAGATGGCACCCGATTGATCAAATATGCTGCAGTGGTAAGTGCTTCTCCCCAATAGGACAATGGCATATGGGATTCTATCAATAAGGCTCGAACAATTTCCAATAAATGACGATTTTTTCTCTCAGCAACCCCATTTTGTTGAGGTGTGTTAGGACAAGTAGTTTGATGAAGGATTCCTTGTATTCTTAAGTATTTTTGAAATTCATGACTCAAATATTCACCTCCATTATCACTATGTAATACCTTTACCTGTGCATTGTACTGAGTAGAAATCATTTTATGAAAGTTTTGAAACAACGCACTTACTTCAGTTTTAGACTTCATCAAGCACACCCAAGTCATCCTGGTACAATCATCAATAAAAGTCACAAACCATCGTGATCCACCTAAGCTGGCTACTTTGGACGGACCCCAAACATCAGAATGTATAACCATAAAAGGGGCCACACTTTTATTCATGCTAGATGGAAATGATGCACGATGACTTTTTGCAAGTTCACATACTTCACATCGAAAACTAAAAACATCAAGTTTTGTAAACAAACTGGGAAATAATTTTTTAAGGTAGCTAAAAGAAGGATGCCCTAAGCGTCGATTCCATAACCAAACATCATATCTCTTCCCCCTTTTTTTAGGATTGTCTACCGTTAGTGTGTGCACCAATTTATTTGAGCTATGAGCCTCAAGATCTAGGTAATACAGTTTCTCCCTTTTAGTACCATAACCAATCGTCCGCCTCGTTTTGATGTCCTTAAACACACAATAGTCAGGTCAAAAAATCACAATACACGATAAAGCATTAGTAATTTAAGAGACTGACAAAAGGTTATAATCCAAAGTTGGAACAACTAAAACAGAGCCTAAATTTAAATTATTGTTAAGAGATAAGGACACTTCCCCAATGACAGGTGCAGAGGAACCATTAGCAGTGGAAATAAATTTTTTTGAGGAGGATTTAAGGGTTAGTCCTTGTCTAGAATCAAATATCATATGGTCTGTAGCACCGGAATCAATTATCCATGTATTATTATTAACAAGTACATAAGAATTTAAGGCCTTACCACCGTTACCTCCTGTAGTGACTAAAGCCGACGGTTCTCCAGCAGCAACGTCTTCCTTCCTTTTTATTTCCGCTGCTGTAGCAACAGAGGCTTTGTTTGATTGCCTTTTCCGTGGATCCTGATTATGATCCCACCATTCAGGGTACCCAACAAGTTCGAAACAACGATCTTTTGTATGACCAGACTTATCACAATGGGTGCATTTGAAGGTAGATTTGTTACCCCCTATAGGAGTTTTAGATTTTGTATGTTTCTGAGAAGACCAGTTCAGATTCAATTTATTTTTACTCACCATGGCTGAAGCTTTAATTTTTTCCTGTTCTGTATTCATTTTTGCAATTCGAACAGATTCTCGGCGGACCCATGAGTAACATTCTTCAAGTTCAGGAACTGATTCCTTCCTCAGTATCTCCCCACGAACTTGTTCAAACTCATCATCTAACCCAGCAAGGAAAATATGTACCCTTAGTCGCTGAATTGATTTGCGGTAAGATTCAACATCTTTCTCGCTTTCCATAATCACCCTGTCACAATGATCCAACTCACTGAAAATTTCAACTAATTCTCCATAGAAAGCAGAGAGTGATCTACCATTCTGTTTGGTGGAGAAGGCTCTTTGATTCAAGGAAAAAACCTGTAGTTCATCAGCTCCATCGTAAAAGGCTTTTGACAGAGCCTTCCAAATATCTTGAGCTGTGGGCAAGCGAAAATATCGCTTCATAATTTCAGGGGACATGGACATCAGCAGCCATCTCTTCACTTTTTGATTATCTGTATACCATCTTTCATACCTATCGTCTTTTTCTGTGGGAGGATCTCCTCGGATGAGTGCAAGTTTTTCCTTTTCCGCAAGATGCATTTCCATGATCTGAGACCACATATCATAATTTGTTTCATTGAGAATAATCCCGGCATTGAAGGATGAATTTTCAGATTGAACAATGATAGGAAAGGACTTGGTTCCAGAAGCTTCAACTTTGCTCATGGTCCTAAGTCCAAAGTAACGGCTTTGATACCAAGAAGAAATAAGTAGAAAAGAGAGATTTTTCTTTTCATTGAATAGTTGCAACGTATGGTGTACAGGAGTATAAAAAGAAGAAATGACAGCTACAATTAAGGCCCTACAATTATGATCCTAATTTTATGGTTCCTTATTTACAGAGAATCCCAATCAAATCTCTACAATCAAGCCTAAAATATTTCAACACTTAACGTCGTGGACGATGATGGCATTTCTTCTTTTGCTGAATTCATCGGGAACCGATTTGGAAAGCTTGATATACTGGTAAAGTTTAAAAACTTTGTCTCTGTTCGCCACCTGTTCTACAAAATGTTTTCATTTCTAACAATCTGTATGACTTATGAAGAACTGTTACAGGTGAACAATGCTTCTGTTTTTGGAACTCAAGTAGATGATGATGGTCTCAGGGCTTCGATTGGTAAAGTAAGTTTAATTGGAACTTGAAGTCTTGTTTGACCTCAAAGAGACAAGTATTTACTCATGCTTGTCGTCGATGCAGGCAAGTTCTGAGATCAACTGGAGTGAAATATCGACTCAACCCTATGAATTAACTGAAGAATGCCTCAAAATAAACTATTATGGTGCAAAAAAAAGGCTGAAGCACTATTACCATTACTGCAGTTGTCTGATTCTCCTAGGATTGTCAATGTCTCCTCCTCGCTAGGGAAACTTGAGGTAAAAACTAGAAAATAATAATTGAATGTAAAATAATTCAGAATTAAAAAAACAACAAATTTATTAGGTATATCTTTAAATACAAATTTATTAGGTATAACTTTAAATTTATAACAGTCTTTGGCCATGTTTGGTAAAGAGCTGATAAGCTCTTTTTTAGCTGGTTGACTCATTTCAGCTGGTTGACTATATGAAAAAGCTATTGCAAGTGTTTGATTGTTAGTTGGTTGGGTTGGCTGATTCAACCCAACCAGCTAATTTTGGACAAGCTCTGTGGAGGAGTGTTTCAAGACAATCAGCTGAAATTTTTTTGATTAATGTCAATTTTGCCCGTCTCATTTCTCTCGTTTTCTCTATATTCTTCTTAACTCTTTCCTTGCATCTCTCACGTCTTCCAAATCACCGCTGTGCCCTTACATCTCTCACGACTACCAAATCACTGTCGTGCTCGCGTCTGCTTGTATTCCTGTCATTCACCTCTCCGTTGTTGTATGGATGGAAGACCCCGAACACACACCGAACACCACCACCACCACGACCATCGCGAACGCCGCTGGTCGTCGAATTACTAATGAAGTACTGCATTCAGCGCCGATCTGGCCTACGATTGACAGCCCGCTAGGTCTATCAGAGGAGGAATCGGTGAGCTATGCTTGAAGATTCTACAAATTTGGATACGCTCTATTGCCGTTGCTTTGGGCCGTCAATTGCTTATACTTTTGACCTGTTCTCCGCCACTGCCGTTCCTTCCCTTGCATTCACCCCTGTAAGTTCTCTCTTATCTTTTTTGCAATTTTTTTTCTTCTCTTTTACTGAAAATTTTATAAGAAAGTGAGATTTGTGTTTGTTCGTGATCACGAGAGCTTTCAGTTTTTGTGGGCCTCTTTATTTGAGAATATGATTATGCTGTGATTGTCTTTGTTTATAGGAGAGAAAGTTTTGATTTTTCTTATGTATTAAACTTCAGAAAACAAAAAGAAGGTTATCTGTCAGTTAATCATTTTAGATATTATGAGCATTTGTTTGTGTATTCTGCATTGTTATTAGTGGATTGAATTGAAATTAGATGCCTTTCTATCATTGGTAGCTTCTGAGTTTTAACATAAATGCTATTGAAGGAGCTTAAATTGTAACTTGTCTCGTCTAATTGAGCAATCAAAGATCAAATTACAGAAGCTTATTTTGCAGTTCCAGATTTTCGAATTAGCCTTTCTGTTCTTATTTTCAACCTCTGGTGTTTTGCTTTTCTGTCACCCATCTTTGAAATTTTATAGTATACTTGCTATAGTGGGCTATTCAAAAGAATTTACAATAAAAAAATCATGAGGTGTAATCATTGAGATGCTATGTTTCTTGGTCCTGGATCTCATTGTTAGTCAACGTCCTAAATCTGTCTTCATTTCATACCTATCAATTGAAACAAGGCTAGAGAAGATGAGAGGAAAATCTGGGGCACTAGGAGTTTACTTTGCACTGAACACAAGAGTTAAAATTCCTGCAATTGGGCTTGGAACATGGCAGAATGTTGGTGACCTGTGTGTTGAAGCAGTGAAAACTGCATTATCAGTTGGTTACCTTCATATAGACTCTGCTCATCTTTACGGGAATGAGATTGAAGTCGGTGAAGCATTGGATGAAGCATTCAAAGGGGCACTGAAAAGGGAAGATGTTTTCTTGACTTCCAAGTTCTACTGCACTATGAATCGATTGAAGAAAGCCTGGAAAGTAATGGAAGCTCTTATCTAATTAGCTATTCATTTCTTCAACAAGAAAGTTAGAGATAAATTATTATTCTCTAATGGTCTGCATATAAGGGTGCTATTATTATTATCTGAACTTGATCTTACAATTCACTAACGAGGCATTTAGCTTGGTAATAATGATGGTGAATGTGCTGTTATTAAGTCAATTCAAGCAGTGGAAAAAACATTTTATGTGATGAAGCATGTGATGATTATTGCTTTTGTAGTCAGGAAGTGAAGATTATTGAGAGAAATGCACAATTAGGTGCTCTGTTTGTTGGACACTTTTTGATCATTTGCTTTGCACCTTTTAAGTGCAGCTACTGAGTCTTCTCATAGGTTTGTAATTATACATGTAGTGACTGCTTTTGAGATTACAAATAATTGCTAATAGTGATGATTGGTTGTTAAAACATGTAGTTGATGTTTATTTCTATAGGTGCCAAGGTTAAAGCTGAATGCAGAGCAAGCAAGTCTATGGAACTATTGTTTAGTAAGGAAGCAACCACCGATTATATAGGATTGTATACATTTGAAGTTGATGAGGACCATGAGGATCAGATTTGTGATGTATTGCTAGTTAGCATCCCCCTTAAAGGATGTAGCAAGCCATCATTGCGGCATAATCGTGCTGGTGTTATCCTCACACGAGAGAATGGGATTGCCTCAGACGATCGCTGCGCCAATGCCATGGGGTTCATGAAGGATTAACTGAAGGTTGATTGCAATGAGATCCCTAAACAATATAGGAATTCGAAAATGAGGACTAGGTTTTGCATTGAGTTGCTGTAAGACATAGTTGATTGGTGCTTGTGCTTTTACATAATACTATTACTTCCATCACGCGGATTGTCTTTGTTATCCAACTGTTTAGAAAACCTGTTAATTTATCCTTGTTAATGTGTTACTTCCATCACGCGGATTGTCTTTGTTATCTCTTATGTGCATTCCTTCTATTGGTTGATTTTTAGCTGAAAGGTCAATAATAACCTTAATTTTACATCTAAATAAAACTTAGGTCTTAATGTTAAGTGTACAAATTAAACTTTATCAATTTTACAGAGAGAATTTTTGTAGCATCATATTTTTTGGGTTACAATGTCGCATGACTCTTTAAAATTAAATATTTTTATAAAAATATATAAAATTAAATAAATAATTAAAAATGTTTATAAACTTTAATTTTCTATAAATCAAATTAATAAAAATTTTAATTAAACATTAACAAAACTATTAATTAACAAATTC
>JAOTAZ010000008.1:29089048-29101427 GCA_025629785.1 Erythroxylum oxycarpum | reverse complement strand
GTTATTGTATTTTAAGCTACTCTTGAAGCCAAGGCTTTAGTTGCATTTTGAGTTGTTCATTGTTCAAGAATCTTTTGAATTTGAGATTTTGAAACATTGATGTTTTGAGGCTTGAAATGCCCATTAAAGCTTTGTAAAAACTATGATCTTCTGATGCTATTGATATAAGATTTTGCTATCTTTCATGATTCGCAAGGTTTCATAAGGGAAAATTTTGTGTACAGACTTTAGGGAGATTTTTAGGTTGTTTTGGGCTGATTTTGACAAAACTATCTTCTAGAAAGTTGTAGATCTTTCTTTTATCTTTCCAACGATATATAGCATGAAAATTTTAGACATCTGAGCAGAAAGTTATGCTCTTTTGATTGCTTCAGCCTTAAACTTCATCTTAGTTTGACTTTTTGCGTCTCAATTTGACCGTCTCATTTTGCTTCCGTCTCAAAATGATGTTAGCATTTGTCTCAAGACGTCATCATCGTCTTAGTTTGACTTTTTGTGTCTCAGTTTGACCGTCTCATTTTGCTTCCGTCTCAAAATGACGTCATCCATCGTCTGCTTTATTTTCTACCCTTCAAACATTAGAATTGGTCTTTGAGGTCTTCATGAAAGTTGTAGATCTTGAAGTTCTCTTTCTAACCATATAAATAACACCTTAATCCAATGTCTGTAAGGAAAGATATGAAGATTTTCCCAATCTGTATCATCTGATGACGTCATCATCGTCTCAAAATGACGTCATCCATTATCTGCTTTATTTTCTACCCTTCAAACGTTGGAATTGGTCTTTGAGGTCTTCATAAAAGTTGTATATCTTAAAGTCCTCTTTCCAACCATATAAAGAACACCTTAATCCAATGTCTGTAGGAAAGTTATGGAGATTTTCCCAATCTGTATCATCTGATGACATCATCATCGTCTCATCATCGTCTCAAAATGACGTCATCCATCGTCTGCTTTATTTTCTACCCTTCAAACGTTGGAATTGGTCTTTGAGGTCTTCATAAAAGTTGTAGATCTTGAAGTCCTCTTTCCACGCATATAAAGAATACCTTAATCCAATGTTTGTAGGGAGAGTTATGGAGATTTTCCTAATCTGTATCATCTGATGATGTCATCATCGTCTCGAAATGACGTCATCCATCGTCTGCTTTATTTTTCTAGCCTTCAAAAGTTGGAATTGGTCTTTGAGGTCTTTATGAAAGTTGTAGATATTGAAGTTCTCTTTCAAAAAAGCCAAAAAAATGAAGTCTATCTGAAATCTGTAGCAAACGTTATGGCATTTGTGCCAAGATAGGTACAATTTGATTGATGGTATAAGCATGTTCAGTTGCTTCGGGTATAACTTCCCCATCCGACCCCCAAATGAAGTGATTCTTGAAGCAATAGAATCCTAACTTCCTGTATTGTCATTCCATGAAAATTTGTGTAATTTAGAGTGTTTTTAGGAAAGTTGCATTAGAATAAGTGAGGGGTCGTTTTGGAGAGCATGCTTGGGGTATGAGCACGTTTTAACTCATTAAGTATATCTTGAGGTGTAAAACCCCGATGGAGATGAATCTTGTTTCAACGCAAATTATAGACTTAGAGTAGTGCTTTCTTTGATGAGGTCAAGTTGAGATTTTGGTGTTTGACTGATGTGGGCACACCACCTTTGGGAATTGTTGATCCTGACCCTACAGGGTAATAAGCTCATGGTTTAGGACTCCAGATGTTGGGCTCTGGAAATGGGGTTCAACAGATCAGATAGGAAAATTTTGGATGTTGGGCTCAGAAAATAGGTCCAACATAATATGGTATCAGAGCCCAAAATTACTATCTTACATGGGCCTTTTTAAAATTATGTGTCAAGGTACATGCATTGTGAACATGTCATAGCAGGCAGTAGCAACTGATCCCTAGTCTGAGTCACACGCATAAGCAATTGTTAAGAGTTTGAGTTGATAGAAATAGTGAGAAGAATGATGATATGTCAGAATGAGAGAAAACGAAAATTTTTGGATATTTAGAAATGAGAAATAATACATGGGTAAATATGAGAGATAATGATTCAACGTATATGTATTTGGGGATGTATATAAAATATGACATCAATATTGTACTGTGGTGATATATCCCTGAATGTGATATAGATATGAATGTATTGTCCTGGATTGTTTGAGGAATATAAGGATATAAGTAGAAATGATGAGATTAGAGTCTACAAGCAGAATGCAATGAAAACTTTAACTTTTTTATGATCTTAAGAGGAGGAAATTGGAACCGAAGTGTTTGTTCGATTAATGCGACAAGAGTTATACTCCACCGTAAGAAGATATTAGTGAATTGGAGATCAGAATTTCATAGTGATTATGCATCAGTAATTTTGAATTGAATGAGGATATGCATATGGAAGATGAAGAAAATGACAATAGGAAAATGAGACAGAAATGAGGAAATAGTAAAGGGGAAATGAACTAGACATAAATAACTTTTCATGAGATGAATGATATATAGTAAGGAGAAAGTAAAAAATGCATATAAAATAGGATTTTATGCATGAATGAGATTAAGAAAAGGATGAAGAATTAAATGAGAAGAGTTGATGCACTCAGTATGGTAGTTAAACCATTAAGATATGATGTAACATTGGAAGAGGTAAATCCTAGAAAATTGGAGTAGAATTGATGTTAAAATGTGTGCTAATGCAAGGAAGAAAATACAAGGCACAATAGTGGCCTAACAAAATTAGGTTTCTGTCGTGATTGTGGTAGGGATACCCCAATTGTGGAAGAGCATAAAGAGAGAAATATTGTCTATGATCAATGGAGATCAAGGTATCATTTGTGTAAGATATAAATTGGTGAATTGTCGGAGATAAATCTATGGAAAAAATGGGATACTTCATCGAGTTTTGGTAATTAGAACATTATAACCTTGTAAGAATGATAGAAATTGGTCTTCTTGAGGTATTAAGAATAACTAATAATGCGATGATGATAACAGTTGATTGATAAAGATTGCATGAACAGTATATAGATGATAGTAGCAAGAAATATTCTTTTGAAGAAGAATTTCACTGAATTAGGTTAAGCAAATAAAATAGTTTATATTAAGATTGATTAATGAAAGAACAAATCAGAAATTAATATGTAATGATTCAAAGTGAGTATTGAAGTCCTATTCCTGACAGAGACACAAGCATAAAATGTAGAATATGCTACTGAGAGTGTATGCATTATGTTTGATGTAAAGTACCTAACTATGTGGTTAGATTCTTGAATTTGAGGTGACATTATTGCTAATATGAGGAGATATACCCCTGCTTATTGATCAATCAGGTAAGAATTTTGAGGACGAAATTCTTTTAAGAAGGAGAGAAATGTTAGCCCCCGAAATTTTTTTATTATTATCAAGCATGATTTAAATAATTTTTTAGGCTTTGATAGAATAATTATTTTGGAGTTATTTAATTATTTCAAATTTAGTAAGATTTATTGCAAGGGTTAATGGAATTAAAGTGTTAAGGTTATAAGAATGTTCAAGGGCATTTTTAGAAAAACACTTTAGTATAAAAGATATAAGGCATGAAAAGAAAGGCAAATTGGACATTTCTCAATCATTAAAGGCATAATTGGAAGAAGGAGTGTCGTCTTGCTCTTAAATGATGAATTGAGGGAGAGAAGAGAGAAAAATGAAAATAGAAGAGAGGAGAAGAGAGTTTGGTGGTTTGAGAGAAAAGAAGAGAGTTGAGCTAGGGTTTCATCATTTCTTAGCTTTTGGGAGAGATTTTGAGGTGGTTTAAGAAGAGAAAAAGGTAGAAGAAGAGAATAGCTTTTATTAGAGCTAAGAAACTCTTCATTTGGTGAAGATTCAAGGTAAGGTCTTACTTGATCTTTTGGATTTTTTGAAGAGTTTTAGTTCATGGAGCTTAGGAAATGCATAGGTATAAGTTTTCTAGCATCAATTTAGTGAATATGTTTCTTTGGGTTCTCCAATTTATGTTACTATTGAATTGGGAATTTTGTCAATGTTAAAGGAATCAATAAAGGCAAGAGGATCAAGAAGAGAGACATTTTTTAGAAAGTCTTTTAAGTACGGAAATTAAGGTGGGTACATGTTTATAATAGAGTAAATAAGCCACTAATGTTTTCTTTGAATCAAGGAAGTTTAATTATTTCAATTGCATCATAAATGTTGCATTTATTTGCTTCTTGAATGAATGGAGAAATTGCTATATGTTTGATATATAAATTGTGTTGATGTTTTATGAAAAGACTTTGAAAATGATTTTTTTTTAAAGATAACATGTTTATGAAATCATGTTTTCAGAAATGGCTTTCGAAATATCTCATGTTCATGCAAAACAAGTTTCTAAAATGTGTCATTTGGGCAACAAGTTTACAAGATGTGAAATGCATGATTATGTGGGTTTGTGGTGGTCCCCTAAGTTAAGTTAAGTGCACTTTGACAAAAGGCTTCTCCCGTCTGCCCACTAATGGCAAGGAGTTCCTTCATGGACTCCCCTAAGTTCACAGCTATGTAAAACCATTATGTGGGATTGCAACAGTATGTTCTATTCACGGTTACACAAGACCATTTTATGGGATTATATTAGTACGTTATGTTTATGGACCTACCCAAACCATTCTGATGTGCTTATGTGCCTATGATATTTTAACAAGTTTAATGCATACATGAATTGTAATTTGTGAATTTTGGTTAAGAAATTGAGAATGATGTGTTTTATGAATTCAATTAGAACTTTGTATTGACAAATGAACATTTCAAATGTTTTATTTATTTTTCCGTTATAAATTGCCCATGAGCTTTTAAGCTCACCCCCTTTTTGTCCCATCTTCAAGTGAAGAGAATAAGATCGAGTAACCCAGAGTCGAGGCATCATTCCACTTTTACAATGTTTTTGTAATTTAAGTTAGATTTTGTAAAAACAAGGCTTTACATGCATTTCGAGAATTATTGGGTTTTGCATCTTTTGTATTTTGAATTTTGATACCGGTGATGTAATGTGGCTTAGAATGCCATTAAAGCTTTGTAAACTCTTATCCTTAGTGTTAATGAAATATGAATTATGTATGGATGACGTGAGTTAAAATTGGATATACTTGAAGAAGTTACCAACTTGAGTTGATGATTTTTGAACATGAATTGTTGTTATATATATATACATAAGTGATATGTTATGGAAAAGAAAATAGGAATTATGAATGATGAGATGCAGTTGAATGGATAAGAATGATGTTCCATTAGAGGAAGTGAATTTGGGACAATTTTCAAGTCTTTTATAAAGGTAAATTGGTATTCTGACTTCAGAGAAAAAACTAGATTAATCTAGGCTGAATTAGACAAAGTTGTCTCTTGGAAGTTGTAGCTTATCCTCTTAGCTTTCCAACGGTATAAAGTATGTAATTTTTAGATATCGGAGTTGAAAGACATGATCATTATAAGTTGGTGATGATGCATAGGATGTTTATACAGGACAACCATAGTAAATGATGAGAATTTTTTGTAGTGATGAATCAAATGAGTAGAGATTAGAGAGTTTAATGAAACAAAGTTGGTGTTTGAATTGATATGAAGTGATATTGCACAAGAAGGGGTGAATTTGAGAAGATTATGAGTGAAAATGATGTTAGAATGGATGTAGGAACCATTGGAGAAACTTTAGAGGGGCTTAGGTATCACCTATGTCCGTTAGACAGACTTTAGGTCCATTAAACAGACCTAAGAACCCCTAGCCTCATCCATGTCTGTTAAACGGACATTAAGTCCATTAAACGAACCTTATCGGGTCTAGAAAAGCCCCCATCCCGGTGTATGTTTGCTAGGTGGAGGTGTATGTTTGTTTAACAGACATACACTGTACACTTTTGGAAATTCACATTTTTTACCCTCTAAATGGCAGAATCTCTCTTTAAGTTCTTCATAAAAGTTGTAGAAATCTAAGTACTCTTTGAACTCGTCCTGAAATTACCTTAATTCAACATCTTTATTGAAAGTTATGCCAATTGTCCTAAGACAGGTACAATATGATTGAGCACATAATCATGTTGGATTCTTTTGGCCATAACTTCATCATCTGACCTCCAAATGAAGTAATTCTTAAACCAGTAGATTCCTAACACATTTTTCTATCTCTTCATGAAACTTTTATAGCCTTTGGTGTTGATTTGAAAAACATTTATGGAAAGAAAATAAGGGAATCAGTTGGAAGAGCATGAATTGGTTATTTTACTAAACATACTTTGGCTTTTAATCAAATCTTGATCTATAAAGCTCCGAATGAGATGGTTCTAGTTTTCAAATAAACTTGAGGACATAAACACAAGAATGGATTTTCATATATCCATTGATTAGGTAGGAAATTTTCAGATGTTGGGCTTTAAAAACGGGGTCCAACAGTTTTAAGCTCTAATCAGGAAGATAAATTGGTTTACATGTTAAAAGAGCATAAGAAGGCCATTGGATGGACAATTATAGAAATTTAAGGAATAAACTCTTTTATATGCATGCATCACATTTTGCTTAAAGAGGATGACAAGTCCACCAAGCAAGCACAATGTAGGTTGAATCCTCTAATGACAGAAGTTATAAAAAAGGAAGTACTAAAGCTTTTTGATACTAGAGTGATTTATCCTATCTCTAATAGTAAATGGGTAAGTCTGGTATAGATGGTTCCAAAGAAATCTAGAATCATAGTGGTGGCTAATTAAAATTGTGAGTTGCTTTTCATCCACGTGTAAACTGGGTGGCAATTATGCATTGATTATAGAAAGTTAAATTTCGCAACTAGTAAAGACCATTTCTGCCTTCAATTTATTAATCAAATGTTGGAAAGACTAGTTGGATATGAATATTACTATTTTCTATATGGATTCTCCTATTATCATCTGATCCCTATTAGAATAGAAGACCAAGGGAAAATATCTTTTACATGCTTATCGGGTATATTTGCTTACCAAAGGATACCATTTGGTTTGTGCAATACACCTATCACTTTCAAAAGATGCATGGTGAGCATTTTCTTTAAGTATGTTGAGAAGATCATAGAGGAATTTATAGATGATTTTAGTTTTCATGATTCTCTTTTAGTGACTACTTAGAGAACCCAGCACTTATTTTGAAAAGATGCATTGAAACTAAATGTGTACTTAATTAGGAAAAATGTCTTTTTATGTTAGATCAAGGTATGGTTCTAGGGCATGTTATATCTTTTAGGGTTATAGAGGTATATAAGTCTAGAATTAATCTCATTTTCTTTATTTTACCGCTCAAATATGCGAGAAGTTCATTCTTTTCTTAGCCATACAGGTTTTTAACGTAAATTCATCAATGATTTTTTAAGATAGTCTCTCTTTTGTACAAGTTATTATAACTAGATGCATCTTTTGAGTTTGACGATAAGTTCAATGAGGTTTTTCATAGACTTAAAGAGCTTTTAACATCTCCACTAGTAATTTAGCCACCAAACTAAAGCCTTCCTTTTGAGATCATGTGTGATGCAAGTGATTACACAATAGGGGCAGTTCTAAGACAAAGTGTGGGCAAAGTTACACAAACCATATACTACGTCTCTAAAACTTTAAGACCAAACCAACTGAATTATTGAACAACTAAGAAAGAGCTTTTATCTGTTGTGTTTGCCTTGGAAAAATTTTGTTCATACTTTTTAGGTGCTAAAGTTATTGTTTACTTTGATCATGCAACTTTAAAGTATTTGCTCATTAAAAAAGAAGAAAAATGAGGTTAATCAGATGAATTCTCCTTATTCAGAAGTTTGATTTGGAAATAAAAGATACAAAAGTGGTAGAAAATGTAGTTGTTGATCACCTCAGTTGCTTGATTAGAAAAGAAGACCATATTCCTTTGATAGAAATGTTTACAAATGACTATTTATTTTCCACAACTTTGACACCTCCGTGGGATGAAGATATCATGAATTTTTTAGTTACTAATAAATTACCTATAGGGTTTTTAAAGGCTTAAAGGGATAAAGTGAAGAGTGAATCCATATTATGTGTGGGATGACCCTTATCTATGGAGGAACTATGCAGGTCAAGTTATAAGAAGGTATGTTCTTGAGACTTATTCGCCTTCTATCTTGACCTTTTTTCATTTGTATGGTTACAGAGGACACTTAGGGGTAAAAATGAATAAATATAAAGTTTTGGAGAGTGGACTTCATTGTTTAAGGATGCATATGTGCCAACGATTAGGTAACTTATCCTATGGCAATGAAATGACACGAATTCCCATACTTTTTGTGAAATTTTTATATTTAAAGCATTGATTTTATGGGACCGTTTCCTTTGTCTTTTGGATTTGATTATATCTTACTTACCATTGATTCTCCAAATGGGTGGAAGGTAATGCCAACAAAACTAATGATGCTAAGGTTGTTGTAGTTTTTGTTAAGTTTAATATCCTTTTTAGGTTTAGGAAGCCAAGAGCCATCACAAGTGACAGGGGAACACATTTCTGCAATAGGGTGATGGAAATTTTGTCAAGAAGTACCATATCATACGTAAAGTTTCCACTTCCTATCATCCCCAAACCAATGACCAACCTGAGGTATCTAATAGAGAAATCAAGTTGATTGTAGAGAAACTAGTTTAGCTTAACAAGAAGGATTGGAGCTTAAGGTTGGAAGATGCATTGTGGGCTTATAAGAAAGCCTATAAAACATCAATTTGTTTGTCCCCATAGAGATTGGTGTTTGGGTAGTCATGTCAAATTCATATGGAGTTGCAAAACAAGAAGTATTGGGCTATCAAGCACTGCAATTGCAAGAGCTAAAAGTGATACTGAATGACTCTTATCAAAATGCAGTGATATATAATGAAAAAACTAAAGCTTTCTATGACAACGTGATCTAAAGGAAAAACTTTATTACTAGTCAAAAAGTGCATCTCTATAATTTTAGACTCAAATTATTCCCAGGTAGTTACATTTTCACTAATGTAGTCCTGTTTTGGTTTCTAATGTTTTTCTATTTGGTGTAGTAGAGATATAAAGCTTAAACATTGAAAAGAGATGTTTAAGGAGAATGGTCATCACCTGAAGTGTACTATAAAAGATTCCAAACAAAGAATATGGAAGCAATGATACTTGAAGACCCAAATGTCATCACTTAAAGAGCAAAACATAGAGTTAAGTCAATAATAATAAACAAAAGCCATTGGTTAGGAAGAAACCCAAAGGAAATTTGTTCATTTCCCTTTACATTTTTCATTTGTTATTTTTTTTAAATGCTCCATTTCATACATTTAATATTACATTGGAGAAAATGTAATTTTTAGATGTAGGGGTAGGGATCTTGTTTTTCATGTGTATTTTTAAGTTTGTTTGTTTCTTATGTGTTTTAATTCAGAAAACAAACATTTTCTCTTTTTCTATTGCTTTTATGACTAAAGTTATAATTAAATAGTATATTTAACTAAAAAAAATTCATGGCAACTTAGGCATGTATTTTTACTCTTAGGATTGGTCAATATACATTATCTTTAGAACTAGTGGGTAGACATCAGCCAATGAGACTTTGAGCCTACTTTAACTGAACCATCCATATCAGTCTCATTATGTTTAGTTCATATGTGATCTTTATGATATGTAGATCCTGACTTTGCTTTGATTTTCTATTTGAGACCATATTTTTATCATATGCATTAACATGAAAATGATATAGACACTCTTTGTTTTACGAGCTACATTGGCCAAATAGCCTACCTATTGATATGATTTTTCCTTTTGTTAAGCCCCCGTGAGCTTTATTAACCTTTTCCTTTTGCGCTAACCACATTACAAGCCTTTAACCTAACTAAATGTCTTACCTATTGTTGATGTTTTTGGATGCACAATATCATAAGCGTAGGGGTTTACATATAGGCCTATTGGTTATAATTGATGGAATATGATTTTATATCTTATCAAAAAATTCCATAAGTGATATAATTTCTTTTCATTTTTTGTCTTAAAAAAGAATAATAGAAATGAGAAATGAGAAAAAGAAATAAAAAGTTATCAAGGAGAAAAGTCATTTGTTTTATAAAGTAATTTATGTTATTCTTTTTGTATGAAATGGGTGAATTGATTGTAATGCAAATAAGGGAGAATTTGTAGTAAAGGATCACTCCTTATGGTTATAATGTAATATTTATCATCAAATTTTCTGAGTGATTTTCATTAAGGTTCATGTTTTTTTGTGGTGTGAAGGTTTGAATCTAAGCTATGAAATAGAGTTTTTGCATTCATCATAGCTGATGGGACCTAGTTTTGAGTAGATGTTAATTTTTGCACTTGATACTTTTTGACTGTTTTTCTTCTTCACTAACTTTGATGGATTTCGAACAACATTATCCTAATACTTCTCACCTTAATCTTTGTCCTAATACTTCTCACCTTAATCTTTGTCCCTATTATAACCTCAAAAAATTCCTTTGATTTATAATTATGTATATGAATCTTTAGTGGTGGAGAACTGAAATTATATATAAAATCACGGAATATCTTGATCATGGAAGTTGTTTGAGTGTACCTATGGAATTATCTTATTAATAAACATAATTTTTCAAATTCTACCCTTAGATTGCTCAATTTCTAAAAGGAATGGTTATTGATTGATCATGAGTAAAAGCATTGAATGTTTAGTTCTTCTATGGTTTTGAATTTATTCTTAGGAATATGGTTAAGAAGAAAGTGTTTGGATTTTGTTTCTTATTTTTGTTTTGCCCGAGGATGGTCAAAACCTAAATGTGATCCCACTTGATGAGTGCTTAATTGACTATATATTTACTCTCTAATACTTAGTGATTAATGTTATGGTGTTCTTAAGATCCTTATTTTAGTGTATATTTTGTTTTAGTTATATGTTGGAAGAACAAGAACTAAAATGAGCCAAAAACATATCCTTGAAGTTGTTTTATTCATGTTCAATCTTATCTGCCTTTTTGGAATAAGAAAGAGATGAATTAGGGTGAATATGGGACAAAAAATGAAAGAAATGAAGTTTCTATAACCTATACGGTTATGTATAGGACTGCGTAGCCCTCTAGAAGTGACAAATGCTTGTTTGATTATATTTATATACCCATATTTAATATGATTTTCTTGTTATTTAACAATTTATAGTATTTTAGGTACTTAATTCACTTTAAGTGCATTTGTAGGTAATAATTGCCTTCATAGACCAAAAAAGAAGAATTCAAATGAAATAGTGGCATGGAATGAAGATTTGAAGCAACTAGGACCTACACGACTGTGTACAGTGACTGTGTAAGGCTCTATGAAAGGGTGAAGAATGAATAATATTATTTCTGGTCGTGTGAAGTTACACTACATACATGACCATGTATATTTACATACATGACAATATATGCTGCCCATGTGAAATCTCTGTGCCCATGTGAAATCAAGAATTTAGGTGTTTTTAAAGATACACGGTCACCTACATGCCCATATAAGTTAATCGTGTATAACCCAAAAACACTAGTTTTTACTATAAAAGGACATAAACGGAAGCAAAAAGAGGAGAGTCAAGTTTTTAAGAGATTTTGAGTCATAAAACACATAGAGAGGTGAAATTTTCTATCATAGGACGAGGAAAACACAAAGAATATGTCAAAAGATCTGATAGATAACAACATCCAATCCAGTTTTGTAAGAAGATCCACTAAAAGCAAAAGGCAGATTTAGAATTATGATTTCTTTTTTTCTTCTGTATATTTATCTTTGGTTTTATTTTCTATGAGTAGGAACTAAATTTTTTTAGTACTTAGGTATGATGAACCTTAAGTTATGATAACAATATGAATTGATCTTTTATTTAATTCAATTTTATTTATTTATTTAATGGGATTCAATTATGTGTTTTATTCTTTTTCTAATATATCTAGAATATTACTTTATGATTTGATTTCATATGAATGAGACTGAGAAATCCTTCTGTATGAATAGATCTACCATAATTGGAAGGAGATGCATACAAACTTAGAGATAGGTTAACATAAATTCTTTGAATCAAGGTCAAACTTAATAGTGAAATTTGTAAATTGATAATGCAATACTAGGGTTTTTAACTAAAATTCTTTGAATCAAGGTCAAACTTAATAGTGAAATTTGTAAATTGATAATGCAATACTAGGGTTTTTAACTAGAAAGATTTATGCATAATATAATCAATAATATAATTGCATGATAGTAGGTTAATATTTAAGGATTCTTAGGGGGATTCATTACTTAGGTACTATTATTTGATATCGGCTTTTCTTAGTAACTTCCTTGTTTTAAGTTAGCCTTTTTCATTGATTATAATCCCACTATTAGCTCTTACCTTATCTTTCTTTGAAGCCTTTTTACTATTTTGAACCCTGAAAGTGTTTACAAT
>JAOTAZ010000008.1:29017012-29030623 GCA_025629785.1 Erythroxylum oxycarpum | reverse complement strand
TGGAAGAAAGCAAAAATAAAAACTCAAGCTAAAAGAAGGAATGTCGTAGAAGCTTAAGTCAAGAAGGGTTTATGTAAACCTTAAATGTAAGATTAAATAGGCAAGTGACAAGTATCACTTGCCACTTGTCCTGATTTTTATTCCGGTTCTAAATTCTATTTCAATTTCTCATCAAACTCCAATGGCTTAATGAAATAAATCCCAAAATCTTGTGTCTAATGTTCCAGTGCCATTGGACAGTCTTTTTCAATACCGGAAACCAATCAGTCTATCACTTGGCATTTTTTTCGGTCCGGACCTTGTCCCTCAAATATTCCAGAAAAGTTCCTAAAAGTCCCTAAAAATGAAAAACACACAAAAATCCACTCCAATTCGTTTTTCAAGCACAAATAACACATTTTTTACAATAATCACATATGCCGGAAAGTGTCAGGAATGCATGAACAATCATGTGCATTTAAAAAAATTACAGTTTATTTAATATCCTACCCTTGACGGGAAGGGTAGAATAGTAATTTGGTCAGGGGCGAGAGTGATTAGGATTGATTTGGCATTTTTATGCAAACCGGTATTGGTGAACAGTAGATTTTTTTGCACGTGAAAAATATCTGTACATGCATACATGACATTCCCAGTATTTGGGCCTAAACGGAATTTTATTGTGAATAATGTAGAAATTTTGTTTGAAAATTTTATTGGAGTGAGTTTTTGCGTGTTTTGTATTTTAAGGAATTTTTAGGAATTTTTCTAGATTTTTTTCGGAGAAAATTTTTGGACCGAAAAAATCGCCAAGTAGCGAACCGGTTGATTTTCGGTATCGAAAATTTCATCCAATAGCACTACAATATTGAGTATATTATTTTGGATTTGAAATTAGGTCCATTGGAATTGAATGGGTCAAATGTCATTAGGGTTTCTTAATAAATCAGTAAATGTGTTTGTGTTTTCCTTTTTTTGTCTTTTGTATAGTACTTTGTGTAAAGTGTTTGGAGGTTTGTACGGACAGATGAAACTAACAGTTTGGAAATTACTGAGTTTGATGAAATGAAATGGAACACAGTTTGGTTTTAAAAAGTTGCCAATTTCTTATTAATGTTTTATTATTGCGATGCCATGTGGAGTATAGTTGTGTTTGTCTGTAGTGTTCTCTTATCGTAGGATGTGTACCGGAATGACCTACGGGCGTTTCGGTGGGTACCCTACGGTAAGGGGGTGCTACAGTTTATGCATATCTGGAGACCATATTATGCATGAACATTCCGAGACTAGTTTAGTCACTCAGAACCCGTCTCAAATTACTGTTTTACCCTTCCCATCGGGGGTGGAATGTTACATGTTCCTTCCACCCCTACACCTCTTAAGCCCATCACCTTACAAGCACTCACCCGCTGAGTCGATACTCTTCAGAAGACCCTTCTACAAGTGGTCGCCCCACAGGAGCACGATCGCCGGTATCGCCGGCGAATGGATGCCCTGATTGTCGCACACACCTACCTTTCCCGTTTCCTTCTGAGGACGATGATTCCCTCGACGGTTTCAGCACATCTAGGGCTGCCCCTTCTGATGCTACGGATGCTCATCCGATGGAGTAGTTCGAGCATTTCTTTCTGTATTTTTCTTCTCTTTTTGTTGTATTTTTTCTTAGTTAGTTAGTCGGATGCTTAGCTCATTTTGTAATGACCAACTTGTTGCACCAATTTGTATAAATTATTTCTCTCCTTCAACTTTGTGCGCCTTCCCTTTTCACTTTATCGCTTTCTCTCTGTTACTTGTTCTTTTGCAATCAGAACAATGTGTTGTTTAAGTGTGGGGGAGCTTTTCCCACTTTGTTACTCATGTTTGCGCTTCATTTTGGCCATTTACATGTTTGTGTTGGTCAATTATGCATAATGTTGAAATTTTTAAACTTGGTGATTGTGGAAATTTAGTTTCTACTATTTTTCGTTGCAGCGTATTGTGCCTTCGCCACGGCCATATGCATGTTTTTCACTGCGGTGAACTACTTCTTCGCCGCGACAAAGTTTGTGAGCTATACAATTCGTCGCGACGAAACCAAAGCAAAAATGATTTTCTTTCAAAACCCTTTGACCCAAACACAGTCCCATAAACACTTGTCCATTGCTAGCCCCTTAAGCTATTATTTATGAGCACATGCACGCAACTTTATATGGTGTCAATAGGTTATTTTACATTTTCTTCTAGTTATTAAAAAAAACTCTACAAATGTGTTCAAGAAAAAAGAGAAGAAAAGAAAAGAACGAAAAAGAGAAAAATACGAAAAGCAACAAATATATTTGTGTATGTTTGTGTTATATTTATGTTCTCATTAAAAAAATCATTTGTGTCAATATTGTCTTGTTATTAACATCTATTCCATAAGTGTAGTGCATGTACTCATACTTTTTCTTCTTTCATCTATCTCATCCATCTCATCTAACCTTCCGTGTGTTACAACCTTAAAAATTCCTCTTGATTTTCGGAATTATAGTTCTTGTAGTGGAGAAGTAAGACTATCACAAGCTTATGGTAGAGAATAGAATAAGCGAACTTTAGAGTGAAAATATCCCTAAACACAAGTGAGATGAAAGCAAATATCTTACCTTGAGTGAAATCTCTTGGATTAAATTCTTTTAATGTTTATTTTCTTAGCAGTCTTTCAGTCTGCTTTGATTGATTTCTGAGAAAGTGATTTTTGCCAATTTCCTATTATTGTTTTGAGCATTGTCAGAATTTTTCTTTTACACTTATGTCTCTTTGACTCTTATAAACTTTGTCCAGGAGTATAAAGGTCTAAGTGTGGGGAACTTTGATTGAGCCTAAGTTTATTATATAAATTGGTGACACTTTCATGGCTTTTAATATACTTTTTGACTCCTAATTCTTGATTTTGTGCTTAAATTAATCCTTGAGTGTGTACTTGTATTTTATGCAACTTGATAGTAAAACTTGTAACAAATTGATATTAATTGCATTATTAATTTTTCTGAGAACAATTGATACTGCAAATTGCTATTATTAATTGTAGGAACCTCAAGGAGAAGGGAGTCAATGCGCTGAAATGAAGCCAACAAGAGCAAAGACGCTACAGGACTTTCGTCGCGGCGAAACATGAAGAATCCAGGTTAAACTTTCGGAAAAAGTTTGTCGCAGTGAAAATTAATTATTTCGCCGCAATGAAGAATCTAGCAAAGAGAAAAAACCTTTCAGGAAAAGTACGCCGCGACGAACTTATCTGTTGCCACAGCGAAATGTCGAAAACCCGGACCATATTTAGGAAAATCCCTCACTGTTTGACCCGACCTACCGATCCATCATTTAAAAACCTACTAAATCAGGTTACAAAGATCACCACCGAGAGACAGCAGACACTCTCGACATCCACAGCCGATACTCACACCTCTCATCTCTCTCACTCTTGACCTTCATCCATCAATTCTATCCACTTTTCATCGTCACTTTCATCATTTGTTGCTGCTGCCATGGATGCTATCGATGTGCTTACATTTGTGAGGGTTCCCAAAGTGATGCTTGGCTAAGCACCATTTTCTCTTGAAGATGTAGTAGTGGCTTGAGTTCAATGGACTTCAAAGGGGAGTAGTTTTTACATTGTCGCGCTTAACTACATTGTTATGAACTCCTGAGTTAGGATTTATGCCTTGTAGTTAGATTTTCTTGACTATAGTTTAATCAAGTATTGAATAATGTATTGTGTTATGGATTTATGTAGAACTTGGAGTTTTAATATATGAAGTCTCATATATGTCTTTTTGGTGATTGTGTTAATTCTCTTTTACCTACCTAGTTGTGTTTGATATTGAGATTATGCTTGATCTAAATTGACCACTTGTATTAACTTATCTATTAACACACACTCAGATGCATTTAACAAGGTTTTATGAAATGAAGTTATTGATTAAAACTTTAGACTTAAAGAGTTCTTTAAGGTTCATGATTTAGAAACTTAGTGATTTTTGCTTCCAAAAAGATTTGTTTCGAATTATAATAGCCAAAGTTCGTTTTCAAGAGGATTTTATCAATTTGATCATCGTTTGAGTTTTAATTTTCTTTCCCAAAAATCCAAAAATACCTTTTATATCAATTAGTTCAATTTAGTTAAGTTTTATCAATGATCCAAAACCCATTTTAAACAATTTAGTTTGCATTTCTTGACAATTAGGCTAGCTTAGATCATTTGCGCTAGATTTCAATTAAGTGAGACAATCCAAAATTACACTCTATATTGTAATTCTTGAAATTAAATTTTTGATTTAGTTTTTAAGGGAATAACCCAAAAACAAACCGCGGACCAGATATGTCAACCTAAATATATATGTCTCAACCTGCCAAATAGTACAGGCTTTTAAATTGTTACGCTGTATTTCCTGCGCATTATAACCACATGAGCGGAATTAATAAATAGGGACACATAGGTTTTAATGAAAATATAGTATTCTCGAGGATGCATGGGGAGGTTCTTGCATCAACTTAGCTCGTACACAGAGACGAAATGCTGCAAGGAAATTGAGCCAAGAATAAAGAGGAAGATCGAGTATGCTAGAACACGATGGAAATCAGTAGGGGAACCATTCTGGAGCAAACGCAGTGATCAAAGTTTACTGATAAATAGGCGGCTGAAATTTGTTTGTTTAAATTATATATAAAAAAAAATCATACAGTCCTTATTATTTCTTGTTGGACCACCACTGTAGTCAATTCAAGATTCTTTGCCGTAAGCAGGTGGCTAATATTTAGTGATGTGTTTACATCATCATCAGCAAGTGTTTTCTTGTTACCCGGCGAAGTCTTTGCCTTTGATGGTCATAAGGAGACCCACATAAAAAATACTAAAATACAATTTTTATAAACACATTGTTTAAAATGAAAATTATCACAGCAGAAAAGGTGTTTTTATTTCTTAATTTCGATACTATTTTCATAAATATCATATTCTTACATATCTCTGGAGATTTTCCTAAATATATGTTTTTAATTTTTAATCTCTTAATGAGAAGTAAATAATAATCTACAACATTTTATTGTCAATATCATCAGGTTCATGTCTGAAATAGACCATAGTATTGTCGTACTTGTATTAAACAAAAATATGTATTTTGTGCATTATGTAAGTGAAGATATTCTGTGATCTGAAAATATATAGATTTAACGTGACCACATGTCAAGCTGCTTCATTGGAAGATTCAACACGAAGCCATTTTCAGTGCCAAGTGAGATGGACTAGGAGGATGTTTCTTATCGTAAAAAAGAGATCGAGAACGAAAAAATGTAGCGCCGTATAATTTGTATGGACATTAAATAACTTGTATTTGTCTTTAAAAAATGAAGTTTTTATTAAAAAAAAGTCAAGCCAAATTGCTCAATTAATTCATGAAGTGACGGCTTCCCAAACTCATCCGTGTCTCTATACATAGACACAACAGTTTCAAGTTCCGACAAAACCGAAACTGCATTAGGGCATGTGGCATTCCACTTTTCAACAAAAAGCTTACAAATTACAAAAACAAAAAAATAGGGTATCGATGGCAAACTCTGGCCATGTGGCCTGCTTCTTTCCACTGTTTGAAAACAAAAACAAAGACGCTGATAGAAATGGTAAACCTGATGTTTGTTTTTCTTTTGAAAAATTAAAAAATCTCATTGATGAATAGTACATTATATTAGGTGAGCAGCTAGAGAGCCACGTACTTCCATTTCACAGTTAGAACAAAAACGATGATGCATTATGGTTTAGTCGGATTTTGTTGAACAGGAACTTCGTTGTTCTGATCCATTATCCTGAATAGTTTTGGATGATGAGTATCTGCAAAATAGATAAAGGCACTCCGGGGGTTGATTTCCGGAAGGTCCCTCTGACGCTCAAGTCAGTATTTAGAGAATAGTATTGTGGCTGGGGTAGAGAAGAAACTAGGGTTTATGTCGCGTACCTCTATCATAGCAGAATAGTACCTTATATATGTCGTAGGTTGCCATTAGGTTTAGGTCTTCACGTAAGTCTTAGTGTTTGCATAGGAGACGACCTCTTACTACTCGACCATCAACACCTGGGCCTGGAATTGGGCCTCATTAGGCCGACCCGACCATAAGCCTCCCTACTCCTCGACTCTGACTGAAGAGAAGGGTCGAAGGAGTACATGAGGGTTGTGCGGCTCGTTGGTGCGTCCACTNNNNCGACCGCTCTAAGTGCGTTTTGGGTAGCTCTTCCAATTATAGCGTTATATGCTCCCGTGAACTTGACGACCAAAAATACGACACTCCTCTCCTCGTGGCATGGCTCCTGTCCGAATTTTACCGTTAACAAGACTCGAGCGAATGGATAAGCTAATACCCCCGTCACTCCTTTGATAGGTCCGTCCGTTGGCAGGAACCAATGCTCTGGTATCTTCATCTGCTCGAAAGCATCGTAATATAGTAGGTCAACCGAGCTATCTGTGTCGATCAGTACCCGCTTTACTTCGTTACCCTCGATGCTCAGAGTGACCACCAATGCATTATCATAAGGTCGGCTTACACCTTTTAAATCGGATTCGTCGAACGAAATTATCACGTCGTTCTGCTTCCTTTGCTTTGCTGACGAGTTGTTGACAATCTGCCCTGTATATCTTTTTCTTCTTCTATCGATCGATCCTCTTGTTGCGCTACTCCCACTTATTTGAACTGTGCCCAATGTTTGAACTTAAACTGGGCAGCGCCTCAACTTATTTGAACTGTGCCCAATGTTTCTAACATATTTTTAAATGGATTAGAGTAGCGAAAGGTAAAATTGGTTCCATTATAAAAGTTAATCAATTAAATTGAAAATTTACGAACTAGTACAGAGCAAAACCCACCTCTTACTTACATGATAAAAAACGACATGGTCATAGTCACTTCGGCGGCCAATCAATGACAACCATAAGCCACGAGAAAATTCATCCGAGGAAAGCTAAAGAGAAAAAGTGTACTATCTTGTACTCGTCAATATGATCCTTTCTCGTCACCTTCCCTAGCAGAAGAATTGGATAACACGCTTGAAACGGTACCGTAAACCTGACCGAGCTGCTATTTTCTAATAAAGCTGGATTTTATATTGAAAAATAAAAAGAAAAAAGTGTAAAAGCACAGCTCTTCGTCAGTTACAAACAACAACAATGTCTTTGGAAGAAATACCGCTAATTGCATGGTCTGAAATAGTTCAAAAAGTACGATAGTTAGAAGAAAATTCAAAAGTAAGAACCAATTTTCACTGTACATGATGCGACCGATTGGGGACCACCCTGCGTATTCTTAGAAGCCTCTTTAATTCGGCTCTGTTTTCCAAACTGTTTCCCACTTTATCATTCAACCCTTATCCAACGAGATTGCCACTAAAGTAAAAGCCCCAGCTGGCTGTTTAGGTGTCTGTGTCTTCGGAAGCGTCTAGCCATGGAGACTTTGACGTTATAAACCTTTGAAGACAAAATGCTTTTTCAGATGCCCAGTTGGTCAAATATATCAGACAGCCACTCAAGATTTAGCTTACCGGCCAATACTCACCGTGATATAAATAAATACCCTGACAGTGAAAACATACCCGACTCCCGTCCCGCCTCCTCTTCTTCAAACTTTTGTAATTATTTAAACAACTTTTTGTATCAATATTTGCTCCCTTTTAAATGTTTTATTGACATGCAGCTCTAATTTTCATCACTCAAACTTAAAAAGGTTCAATTAAGCGAGCGAGGATCTAAGAAGTGGACGTTTGACTGAAAAAGAGAGGTACGTTTAACCTTTCTATGTTGTTTTATTCTTTGGCCAAGCCAAGTTTGTTTTTTCATTCAAATTCAATTTCTTAAGCGGCCTTTAAGGATAGATTGGTGAACTACTCCCACCTTTTTATATTCGGTCAAAAATCCTTGAAACTATCCTACGTGGGTGTGGCTCCTTGGAGAAGAGAAGAGAAGCACGGGGGGATTGGTCTTGTTTGGATTTAAAATTTGAATCTGAGATATTAAGATGTTAACATATGATATAACAGCAAGCATGAATAAGTGTGTAAGACATTCTAAACAAGGCAAAAGATAGTTACATTCGGTTTCCAATTATATTACATGTAACTCGGTAAGTACAAAAGTGCGATTTTAGACGGAAATGCAACCGTCTTCCAATTAACAAATTTCTACTTACGTGTTATATATTAATACTCGTACGAGAAGAGTTATGCAGACAATTGACAACACATTTGGGCATCACGATTCGCTATCTTTTATTGTCGACGGTTAATTTTATTTTTGTTTATAAATACATAAGTTTTTGAATAAAATTTAATAAATTTGAGAAAAAATGGGATTTAATTTTATAAAGAAATTTTAATGTGAAAAAAATTATTGAATGAATGAATAAGTTATGTATTTTTAGTAAGAAGAAAACGAAAATCACCACCTAAACCAATAAAAAAAATAACGCCTTCAGTTTTATTATTCCCACTAATATATTGCTTGCAAGAAATCGATCCGTCGTAGAGAGTTTCTTTCTTATTTGCATATGCTGTTGCTGTTCAACGCTCCATGAATCTTTTTCTTTACATGTTATTACCATCTAACATGGAAATCACTAAGGAAGCCCAAGGTTACATTTTCATTGCAGTTTTGGTTAATTACATTTTAAATTGGTGTTAAGATAAAATTTTTGGAATTAATCCAAGCACAAGGTAAGAGGATTATTTATTTATTTTGAATATAAAAGAAAACAAAAGGCGGGAGGTCCAGGTGGACAGTATAGAAGCAAAGCATGTCGCTGCCCTTCGTTTCTCTACCACCACCAACACCACATAACCGCTGGCCATAAATTCCTTTTAAAAAAAAAAGAAAATATTTATTAGTGAATCCTATTATAAAAGGCAGCAGCGACGACGAGGAAGACATTGGAATAGGGCAAACTGCAGGGAGGAGGAAAAGAAATTCACGAGAGGTTGTTCTTGCAGATTCAAAAATGACTCTTTAGCCCCTTCCATTCCCTTGTTTTTACGTCTTTCCATTTTAGCTCCTGTTTGTTGAGCTGCTTTTCCCTGGTTGTGTAAGGTACACCCTCACTCCGAGATCTTCCTTGGGTTTCTCTTTGTTTTCTCCTTTGATCTTTTGAGAGGCCGACTGGTCTTTTTCTGTTTGGATGCTTAGTAATGAGAGGATGGTGATGGTACGATTTTCAAAATGTTCTTTTTCTTTGTTGTATTTTTGCTTTCTACTTGATGTAGAGACAATTTGAGCTTAATCCGGCGGAATGATTGTGTTGAAGTTAGGTTTCTGAAGGAGATCTGAGGTTTTAAGTTTTCAGTTTTCTTTTTTAGTTTTTTCACGCGTTTCTCGCGAACCAAACGCAGGTTCGCAAGGTTTCTCAGCTCTTTCTCTATCGCGCTGAAAAGTGCAAATGACTTTTCAATTGCATTTTTCTTCTTTGCTTTCTCCCTTCTTTTTAAAAAAACCTTCCTCGTTGTGAAATATATGCTAATGTGTGCTTAAATGACCAGATCTAGTCGTCTTTCTATTCAAATATTAAGATACGAGTTGGCCTTTTTCTTTATTTCGTAATTGATTTTATTTTCCTTTCTGATAGTGCCAATGCCTATATAGCGTAATTTCTTTGGGTGAATTCGAACACTCTTCTGGTAAACTCTTCTTTTCTTATCAACTGCCTTCTCCGTAATTTTTCGTGATCAATTAACTTACTTTTTTCTTTGTCTTTAATTTTGATATCGTTATTGGTTAGAATGGAGATTGTAATTTGAGATGGGATTTAACTGCAAGATTTCGAGCTGCAAGCAAATTACATGGATCTTTGTTATGCTTTGCCGTTTGAAATTCTTTAAACGTGTAGCGTGCTTAACAAAGAAAGCCTAGTAATCATTTGATTGTTTGTTTGTTTTTTTTTCTCAATTATGTTTTCAAGTAGCAAAGTAAACATCTTGACTGTTTTTCACTGTAATATATATATCTGATGTGCTATTCATATCCTTTGCAGAAGTAGGAGCGTTGAAGTGCTTCCCAACTCTACAAGTTGCATGATGGTTGCGACTGCAGCTACTTCCTCGTTCTTTGCTGTTCCTTCTCCATCTTCAGATGTCAAGTCCAATAAGCAAGGCAGTGGATCTGCGAGTTTGGGAGGCGTCAAACAGAAAACCTCTTCTTTGGGTTTACAGGTCAAGGCGAATGCTGCTGCTCCTAAGATAAATGGATCCACGGTAGGCTTGACATCAACTGTGGAAAATGTCAAGACTGAGAATGACAATCCATCACCACCGCCCCCTAGGACTTTTATCAACCAGTTGCCTGACTGGAGTATGCTCCTTGCTGCAATCACAACAATATTCTTGGCTGCAGAGAAACAGTGGATGATGCTTGATTGGAAGCCAAGGAGACCTGACATGCTCATCGACCCTCTTGGTCTTGGCAAAATTGTTCAGGATGGACTTGTGTTCCGTCAGAATTTCTCTATCAGATCTTATGAAATTGGTGCTGATCGGACAGCGTCTATAGAAACGCTCATGAATCACTTGCAGGTACTGAGAGAGGCAAGATCCACGATTTTGTTTATACCAAATGGGTTATGAATTTGTTCTAATCCCTAGAGTCTTTTTCTCTACTTTGGTGCTGCCAGGAAACAGCTCTCAATCATGTCAAGACCGTTGGACTACTTGGTGATGGGTTTGGTTCAACACCTGAGATGTGTAAAAGAAACCTGATATGGGTTGTTACTCGGATGCAGGTTTTAGTGCATCGCTATCCTACCTGGTCAGTGACAGCTACTTTCCTATATTCTTCTGAAGTTGTTCTTGTGAGTTGAAGCACTATAGGTTGCTTCTAATTGCCATCTGAGGTTTAGCGGGCATACTTAGCATCCAATGTTTAATTCAATATTTCATCTTATGTCTTTAGTGCTCTCAAATTGATTTAGTTTGGATATTCTTTGGGTAATTGTTACTCCCAAATTTCCTTTTCCCTCTTACTGTTGGAACCACACATACTGCTTTTAATTCCCTGGAAAGTATTATGTTTATTTTGGATTTTCTTCTATAACTTAAGTTACATTTGAACTATTAAAGCTGCTGGGGTGTGGACATGTAGTTACACCCCTGACAACTTTATGGATATATTCTATGCAAATTTACTGTTCCATCTTCATTTCTTTTTGTCAACCTTGGATTATAATAAAAGTTAAATATGTTCTTCTGTAGTTATTTAAAAGCAGATTAAATCGTGTTTATGTTCCTGAGTGAAGTTGCTAGTGCAGAGCCACTTTGCACTATCATGGAAGCAATACCAGAATTCTATGTTCTGAACTTGTTTTTTTCTTGCAGGGATGATGTTGTTCAAGTTGATACTTGGTCAAGTTCCTCAGGGAGGAATGGTTTGCGACGTGATTGGCTTGTTCGAGACTACAGAACTGGTGAAACTCTTACCAGAGCCTCCAGGTATAATGTTTTGCACAAAAGTCCTTGTTCCAGTGTTTTGAAGTTTATCCTTGAGGTGCTGAATACTAGTTGGAATGCTCTCTCCTTGTTCCAGTGTTTTGAAGTTTATCCTTGAGGTGCTGAATACTAGTTGGAATGCTCTCTCTTATTTATTTATTTTTTGATAATTTGCAGTGTGATGGTGATGATGAATAAAGTGACAAGGAGGCTATCTAAAATTCCTGAAGAAGTTCGAGGAGAAATATGGCCTTTTCTTTTCGATGCTGGTCCGGTTGTTGCTGATGATGGCCGAAAGCTGCCAAAACTTGACGATAACACGGCAGACTATGTTCGTAAAGGTTTAGCAGTAAGTGAACCTAATTAAAAGCTTTGTAGATAACTATCTGGTTATGTGATATATTGATGATGTTTTATCCTCCTGGATTTGCAGCCTCGGTGGCATGATTTAGATGTCAACCAGCACGTCAACAATGTGAAGTATATTGGCTGGATCCTCGAGGTAACTCGATTTCACCACAAACAAAAAGTTTCAACTACCTATCCAGAATAGTTGTTTATGAATGCTCTTTTTTCTCAATTCATCATTTTTGTGCCAATTTCTTCTTGGTAAGAAATTAATTCAAGAGTTAAAAAAATGATAAAACTGTAGTAACAAATTTGAGCGCAAGTAAGGCAGTACTTTCTAGTACAAAAAGGTACCTCCTCCCTTAGGTAACTAACCCCACTATATATGTTTTCAAAATGTGTCTGATAGCCGGTGGTGTCTCTTGTCTGAACTCTGCAGAATCTCCATTATTTGAGTTATATAGGCCCAAAATCTGCTGCAGAGTTGGATTCCCCCTTGGCCTAGACCAAGCAACAAAAATAGTTGTATGTACATGACATATAAATATTCATGATATTGCCTACTAAGAATGGCCATCAGTTATACAACTTATGGGGACTTATGGCGATTGTGTTGGACATACAGAAGATATCTGGAAACCCACCCAGCATGCCAACTTGCACTATTAATCACGTCATAGTTAATTGCTTGTTCACATGCCCCATTGGGCAGCTCGATAGGATAGGACCATTTTAGTCTTTTGGGGCTCGTTTTTTTAAATATTATTCAGTTTAATAATGTGACATATAGCTCAGCCACAACCATACAAGCTGCCAACTTTAATTTAGAATGAAGAAATGAAAAGAAAAAGATCTTCCTTTTGCCACACCACATGGTAGAGAACTAATTATTGTGGTCTGCGTTACCCTGATTTTTTTTTCATTTGGGTTTGTTGGATTGTTGCAGAGTGCTCCACCAGCAATCCTGGAGAGTCATGAGCTTTCTGCCATAACGCTGGAGTACCGCAGGGAGTGTGATAGAGACTCAGTGCTTCAGTCTCTGACTGCCATTGAGAGCGGTGGAGTCGGCCATTTAGGGAAAGCTGGTGAGATTGAATGCCAGCATTTGCTTCGGCTGGAGGGTGGAGCAGAGATCGTGAGAGGAAGAACTGAGTGGAGGCCTAAGCAAGGTAACAGCTTTGGTATAATGGGTCAGATTCCTGCCGAAAGCGCCTAGAGGATGAGAATGTGAAGTTATATTTGGCCGAAGTGGGCATTTTATTGCCTTTGTAGAGTCCTCTCCTTGTGTTCGAGTTCTTTTAGTTTCTTTTCTTTTGGGTTTTCATATTTGTATTTGTTATATATATTACGACTTATTTCTTTGAAACAAGCAAAGAAAAAGGAATTTGTAAACCCAATGTAAGTAGCCTCCGTCATTCCAGCAAAGTGTCATCCCACCAGCCTCGAGTAATTATCTTCATTAACTGGTTTAGTATTCTTCAATATTTTAGGCTGACTTTGTTGAAAAGTGGGGTTGAACGCTGCATGTTATTAGTCTTATGGGTACACGTATGTTTTGATGATCTTTGTTGTCTGTACATAGCGAGAGAGAAGTTATGATTTTTTTTTTTAATGTATTAACTAATTAGTCCAGTTTGTACTCCCATGTGGACACCAATAAAATAATTATGAAAAGTATTTTATCTTAAGGGTGTGTAAGCACTTGTCTCTTAAAAGACAGTTTCTATTCAAATTCAATAAAAAATTTCGTTGGGTTGAATTTTTGTTCTGTTTTTAGTTTTCACAAATTATAAAATTGTAATTGAATTTGTTTCTGTTCCATTCCA
>JAOTAZ010000008.1:28863022-28881501 GCA_025629785.1 Erythroxylum oxycarpum | reverse complement strand
TTTACTAAATATTAAAAGTAACATATTTTGCTATCATTAAAAATACGAGTTAGAATTTTTCATTTTCTATAATTACAAATCCTATATAATGATATGGAAGTCATAAATTATAATATTATAAATTATAAAATCAGTGTTATCAGTCAATTATGCCCAATAAAATAGATATAATGAAGATTTTAATTATTGAAAGAAATTTATCTAAAGATTCAATATGATAAATTACCAAACTAATTAGCACAATTTATCTTCCTTTCTACTGATAAAGAATTCAGAATATGGTGGGTAATCGGTACCACTCATATGATAAAAAGGAACTGCTAATTTTTTTTCTTCTTATATCCTTTCAAAACACTCATTACAACCATCTTTATAAGGAGCACTTTTTTGCTTCTCAAAATTGTTGGTATATGATACTTAATAGAGCTTAAGAGAATTAAAAAAGGGGAATGACTACTTTACAAAATAAGATGAGTAAAAGGAGGGTTTATTTAACTTACGGGAGGGTAGGATGGGGAAAGAGATAAAATTTTAACAAAATATCGACATAATGATAAATAAATAAATAAAAAAAGTACCTAGTACATTCCTCTTAACAAAAGCAAATAATAACACCACTCATAATTCTTATTAGCAAATGATTCATCCCAAGATGTGATCCTATTATTGCTTCTCCACCTATTAAGATCTTAGACACAAGAATTTAGAAATGAAAAACCTTATTAATTGGATTCTTTGGTCAGAAAAGGCTTTCTTTTCCTCAAGTTCAATTATAGGCAACAACAACTTGGAGGAAGGTAAGACTAAAGAGCACTTTGGTTCATGATAACAATGTGTTTATCCTTAAGTGTAATTGTCAAGATAATGATCATAAAATCCTAGAAATAGGGCTTTAGCATATATAAGAGAAATCATTATTACTTAGAAAATAGAGACTAGGGATTAACTTCCATAACATACCCTTGGAGTATTAGTCAATTGAAGTATTAGTCAATTGAGGGCCTAAGCTATTGGACAATCTTGATAGGTAGATCTATCTCTATAAATAAGCAAACAACCAAGTTGAAGCATGGTGGTTATGTTAGAACATGTGTGGATGCTAACTTGAATAAGGATTTACTAGATAAATTAAGAATAATAAAACTTGATGAAGATAGATGGAGAACTGGATGAAGATGAAACATGTCTAAGCTATCAATGGAGATCATCAAGAATAGGTTAGTTTAAGAAAATCAAGAAACCAATGGGTAGAAAGGTCTAAACAAGTGGTTATGAAGAGCTATTGAAACATAAGGAATTAGAAGAACGTAATAAAGGAGAGGAGAAGGAAACTTAGGAGGAGGGAGAATGAAGGGATTTAGAAATTGTGAAATAAAGGAAATGTCAATAATAACTTACAAAGGGGGACCACATAATCAAGATACTTAATCTGCATCTCCCAGGGCACCTCAAGAAGACAAGAGAAATGAAGGCCTAAAAGTTAGTGTCTGCAGCAAGCAATTTGATCCTGATTCTCTAAATACAAACAGATCCTAACCATCATGTATTTCTAAAATCACTCCCAGGAGGAAAACATACAAAAAATCTAAGAGGAAGGGATCCAACACCATTGTCCCCTTATAATGGATGGGTTAGATTGGAACTTAAGGGGTTTAAACAACCCTAATAAATATCAATCTCTACCTGATTTCTTGCTCTTAAGAAAACCTAATTTTATCAGTCTTTTAGAGATCAAAATAAAGAAACCTAATTTTATCAGTCTTTTAGAGATTTAGAGATTAAAATAAAGGACCACATTTTTCAAATGGGTTTATTATTTATTAAAAAGAGATGAACTACCTTAAGCAACCATGTTGCTCATTATAATGGTAGAATCTTAGTTGCTTTCAACCCTAGTATTATTTAGCTCCTTCATAACAACTACTCTAATCAATTCATACATTACAAAGTGAACCCTTTTTTAAAGCAACATAAGAATTAACATCATGGTAATCTATGTAGCTAATATGGAAGTTTAGAGGAAATAGTTGTGGAAAGGCTTAATTGATCTACAAGATAATCATAAAGATCGTTGAATAATTATTGGTGACTTCAACTATACATAGGTAGCTCATGAAGATAAAGGGAAGAGATAAAACCATATCATAATAATGAGGAGCTGCTGAGATGAATTTGTCAGTTGAAAATAACAAACCTAAAGTATGATGGCAAAATTTTCACCTGAAACAACAAGTAGAGTGGTACCTAGTTTCTCGATAAAAAAGATTGGTAGAGCATTAGTTAACCCCTATTGGCTATCAAAATTCCCTAATAGTTATTCTCACTTTGGCAATCTATGGATATTTGACTATAATCCTATAAGTTTATCCTCAAGGCTAAATATAAGAAGGAATGAACCATTTAAGTTTAATAACTATTTAGTTAATTGTCCTAGTTTTGATGAAGTAATCCTTAGTGGCCTAAATACACATATGAGTGGATATAAAACATTCAAATATATACAAAAGCTCAAAGAAATTAAGAAGGGGTTGATAACACTTAATAGAAGGAATCTAGGAGACACTTAAAAGGCAAAAGAAATTATAACACTCAATAGAAGAAATTAAGAAGGGGTTGATAACATCTCTAAGCAATGCTTATACAACTATACTAGAGTTCACACATATTCCTATCCCAAAACATCAGCAAATCTATTGAAAGGCTACTCAAGAACTTCCTATGGAGTCATCCAGATGGTATAAAAGAGTAACTAAAGTGAAATGGATTGAGTTATGCTTTCCCAAAGAAGAAGTTGAATTAAACATCTCTTCAATTAAGACTACAAAACATGCATTGATCCTTTAAAGATTCTGGTGGATATTAGTGGACAAAAAGTTTCTGTGGATTAAATGGTTACACTTATACTTCTTAAAAGGCATATGCATATGGGAATTCAGTAATAATACCTCAAATTCACACTTCCTAACCTAACTAATGAAGTTGAGGGATATGGTACAAGCTGATGTTTCATGCAGAATTGGAAATGGTAGGCTAGTATTATTATGGTATGATAATTGGTCAGGCTAAAGACAACTCCTACACACTCTTTACACCTCAAGGATTTCGTCAATCTCGTCTCTCTACACCAGAATTAGTTCAATGATTAACACAAATTCCTGGTAATTCTCCTATAGACTGAGACATTTACAACTTGCATACCCTCCTAATCTAAAATTTTAGATACCTTCTACTAGAAAGAACAACCTATCCATGAATTAACCAACAAAACCATCAAAAACCTATTAAGAAGAAGATATTTGAAGGTTGATTGGAGAAAGGTTTAACACTAAGAATCTCTTTTATTTTGTGGCTTGTAATTAAAAATAAGTTCAACACCACTAATAGATTGCCTTACCTGTTAGTTGCAAAACTTGTCCAATGTGTTTGGTACATGAGGAATCAAGAGATCACCTCCTCTTTAGATGTCCATTTAACAACAACAAATAAGAATATGTCATAAGAAAATTTCTATGGCTTAAACCAGGGAATTCTCTCACAAATATTATGCAAAGTCTGTCAAACTAGAATGCCTACTCGAAAACTAATAAGTTGATTAACATACTTACTTTTGGGCTTTCTGCATATACCTCATAGAGAGAAAGAAATCTCAGAAGATTTGCAAACAAATCTCATCAATGGAGTCCCTAAAATCATAGATCATTAATGAAATTAGGGAGATGACGTTGTTGACAAATTTGAATCAGAATTGTAGTTCACACTTACTATCTTCTTTGAACATCTAATGTAGCTTTTCTTTTCATTTTGTCTATACTTCTTGCATTCGAATGCAAGGATTGTGTAGGGGTATACCCCTAAGCTCTATGTCTTATTTGTAATACTTTCTTTTTTTTATTAAGTTATACTATTTTCTTTTTTAAAGAAAAGAGTTGCAAACAAGCTTAGAGATAGGTAGACATAAATCTTCTAGATTAAGGTGAAATTTAATAGAGAAATTAGTAAATTGATTATATACAAACCTAGAGATAGGTAGATACAAATTCTCCAGATTAGGGTCAAACCTAATAGTGAAATTAATAAATTGATTAATAAAATTTTAGGGGTTTTAATTAGAAAAATTTTCAATTAATCGGCCTAGGATTAGATGTTAATAGTCTTAAGAAAGATATTAGCATAATTAAGGAATTTCCACGGTCCAATAAACTATAGATTAAATTGATTTGTTAAATCATTATTTCATGAGAAGTCTTAAGGGATATGGATTCTAGGTATCATAGTATTCTTTTTTTTTCTTAGTTTAATCTTTAATCTAATAAGTTAACTATATTTATTTATTTATTTTACTGTTTTAATTTTAAATTTGATTAATCTTAAGTATCATAATTTGTTAGGCTAGATAATAGAAAGACCATAAGAATTAGCAATTTTAGCCCTCGTGGGAGAATCATTCTCATTAGTCTAACGATAACTATACTATATATCAGTGGTTAAAACTAAATTCTTTATTGTCATGTAGTGTTCCATTAAAGAATTAATTAAACTAGATGTGTATAGTAAATTAGAAAAAATATTGTGCAGGTAACAAAAGAAAAATTCAAGCATTGAATTTCTTTACATCACAAGCGCTAGGATCCAAAGAATGAAGCATTGAAGCTTCATGAACAAGATGAAGGCAGCAATTTGAGTTACTCTTCTTAAATGAAGTTTCTTGGCTTGGGACAACAAATTCACAACGTTCATGAGGCCATCTAGAAGCAAATGGCTTGCACGGAGAATAATTACGGATGGAAAGGGGAAGAAACTTAAGGAAAAAGGAAAAGAAAAGAAAATGGAGAGGGGGAGGGGGAGATAACGATAAGTCATGGATGGACGTCATACCTCAAACGGATGAACTGATTTTATTGGAACGTCTAAACTAAGCCCCTCAGCCTTTCTCTCCCACCGTCTTGACTTTAACGTTTGTCAAGCAATTAACCGTTACTCAACCTCCTGTTTTGTTTAACTTTTATTGTTTAACCACCAATTCTTCATGGCAATCACCCACAGCCAACATCAATCACTCACCAACACGTTGCAGCCAGAAGATAGCGAGTTTAATTTATATCATAGGCGAGGAAGGTTGGGCTGAAAAATGTAGAAACTTGCAAAATTTGTCTTCCCCGCTGCTATTAATGAGCCAGCCAAAGCCAATCCACTGACCAGAGAGATATAAAAGGAAACATGCAGCCATTAATGAAGACTTCAACTACCCTTTAAAGTACTGCACTGTAGATGTCCTCCCGCACTCTCACCCAAGTCCACACACTAAGATAATGTACCACATTCAGTATTTATCATAATCCTATTCCTCTCCATCATCAGAGCCTCTATCTCTGCGTCTGGTTTCTTGTTGTGAGATCTCAAGTATGTGGAACTCGGCGGAGAATGTGTTCGCCAGAACATCGTCGTTTCGGGAGGAGGGAGAGGACGAGGAGGCGCTCCGGTGGGCGGCGCTGGAGCGCTTGCCAACCTACGCTAGAGTGCGGAGAGGCATTTTCAAGAACATGGTTGGTGACTGTAGAGAGATCGATTTAAGTGAGCTGGAGTCACAGGAACAGAAGCTTGTGCTGGACCGGCTGGTGGACTCGGTGGACCACGACCCTGAACGCTTCTTCGATCGAATGAGGAAGCGACTTGACAAGTAATTCTATGATCTCTTGTATTATATATGTATAGCCTTGCACTTTTTACAAGCTTCTAACTCATCTCATGACCGAGATTACCTTCTTTTTTTTTTTTTTGGAGTTTTAAGGGCCCATATTGGTATAGGAGACTCGTTAGATTACTATGTTTACAAGTTACAACTGTTTCGCTACGTAGTATTACATCAAGCATGACACAGTTGACCAGACTGGAAATATTGTACTATGATTGGCTATGCCCGGATGAAGGCTGTCGATATAGGAGACTTTTAGGATCCGATTCTTTGGATTTCCACTTGATGGCATGTTAAGCATCAAAAAATTGCCCTCTTGAACAACATAGATAATGCTTTATTTATTCATTATAAAGAGTACATTGGTCTTATGTTTCTAATTCAAGACCGTATGCGTTGTTCTTGAGTCTTGAAACTTTTGTTGGTTTTAGAGTGGCTTTGGAATTACCGAAGACAGAGGTTCGAGTTCAAAACCTGACGGTTGAATCCTATGTCCACGTCGGAAGTAGGGCACTTCCAACCATTCCCAACTTCATTTTCAACATGACTGAGGTAAGTAAACTGTGTGTTGATATGCATGTTTTTTCAAGTCGATATTGCATTTACGTTTCCGTCGTAGTCTAACGTCATGTGTTCTTCACTTCTGAAAGGCGTTTTTAAGGAAGTTGCTAATTTATAAAGGAAACAGATGCAAGCTAACTATTTTGGATGACATCAATACAATTGTCAGACCTTCAAGGTAATATTTCGAGTCTGGGCTAATAACAAACAGTGAATTTTGCTTGTGGCTTTTTGGTCTCAAGTTCTAAGTATCATCCTGTACTTGATAGATTGACACTGCTGTTGGGTCCTCCAAGCTCTGGGAAGACAACCTTACTCTTGGCCCTTGCTGGACGTCTTGAACATAATTTGCAGGTGATTGAAATGTCTTATCATTCGACTAGCTGTTTACAGAAAGTGTCATCATAGAATCGTCAAGGCAAGCCACCCGTCGAAATAGAACAACAGAATTATTCAAGTTAAAACCAAGCACTATAAGCTATTATGTCTCAGCATTTTGTTTCTGAAAGCTATTGCTTTCTTAGTAGAGATGATGATGATATTAGGATAGCGGTCAAGTATTACGTGCTCCTCGTTGATGCTAGCCCACGTGATGCTTCAACCTTTGTGCTTTTCAACTGTCTTTCTCTAGGAATCTCATTATTGTTGAAACTGTCAGAAAGATGCATATTCTTTTTTCTTGTTAAATGATTTGTGTGATAGCTCCGGATTCAGTGCTTGCTTATTTTTTAAATTTTGTTTTGAAGACTTCTGGGAAAATTACATACAACGGACACAGTCTAAACGAGTTTGTTGCTCAAAGAACATCAGCTTATGTAAGTCAACAGGATTGGCATGTGGCAGAAATGACAGTAAGAGAAACTTTAGAGTTTGCGGGACAATGCCAAGGTGTTGGATCCCAATATGGTAAGTTTTAGCAGATCATGTTTACATAACTATATTTCTTTTTCTCTGCATTTTCCCAATTCTAAATGAAATCTAAAACATGCCCTGCTTCTTGTTACGACTTGATGCCTAACCGTGGCTTTGGGGCATGCTTAGCTTTATAATGATTTACAAAAGCTCATTTCAGATATGCTTTTGGAACTTGCAAGAAGAGAAAAGTTTTCAGGGATAAAGCCTGATGAAGATCTTGACATATTCATGAAGGTAACTGGGTTTGACACTTGCATTCAGATACCATTTTCTTGGATAATAAACAATTATTTGCAAGGATATGAGCATCTTTACAATGTTTTTGTTCAGTCATTGGCATTGGGTGGAAAGAAAACAAGCCTGGTGGTGGAGTACATCTTGAAGGTATTCTCCTATAGCCAACAATTCTAATCCATACAAAAAAACTTTGAAATTGCCAATGTTATCATGCTGTAACACCAATATCAGGCACAACCTGGGCAGGAATTGCAGGATTAAATCACTGCTACAATGCCTTTGCAAAGTGAAATGTGATATTATTTTTTTCGTAGAATGAGGAACCTCCTTTTTTCTGCTTTAGATCATGTATCCACATTTTATAATTACTAAAATGTATATGACAAAGATTTTAGGGTTGGACATATGTGCTGACACATTAGTGGGCGATGAAATGCTTAAAGGAATCTCAGGGGGTCAGAAGAAACGGCTTACAACAGGTTCGCACCAGAAGCACCTTTTTGTCCTCACTTTTCCTTAGCTGTTTCTGAATGACATATGTGCATCTATTTACAGGTGAATTACTAGTCGGTCCAGCTAGAGTGCTTTTCATGGATGAAATCTCAAATGGGCTTGATAGTTCAACGACTTATCAAATTATCAAGTATCTTAAGCATTCAACTCGTGCGCTTGATGGGACCACTGTAATTTCTTTATTGCAACCTGCACCTGAGACTTATGAGCTGTTTGATGATGTCATACTTCTCTGCGAGGGACAAATTGTGTACCAGGGGCCTCATGATGATGTCCTTGACTTCTTTTCTTCTTTGGGATTTACTTGTCCTGAAAGAAAAAATGTGGCAGATTTCCTGCAAGAAGTAAGTACTGAATTATTATGGTGTGAATTTCTGGTTCATGATTAGTTATATTTGCTTTAACTCTTCGTGTACAGGTAGTATCAAAGAAGGATCAAGAGCAGTACTGGTCTGATCCTTATCGCCCTTATCACTACATACCTCCAAGAAAGTTTGCTGATGCTTTTCGTTCATATCAAACTGGTAAAAGTTTATACGATGAACTAGAAGTTCGTTTTGATAGACGTTATAATCATCCAGCGGCATTGTCAACTTCTAGCTATGGCGTTAAGGGAAAGGAACTTTTGAAAACAAGCTTTACATGGCAGAAGCTACTAATGAAACGGAATTCATTTATCTATGTTTTCAAATTTATTCAGGTATGCTATTTACTCTGTTAGATTGCTAAGTCACAAATAAGTTTGACAGTACTGGAATATTATGATGATGTGATACAGCCACTTATCATGTTAGTTGGAGTCTAACTCTATTCCGTTGGTTATTCTTGTGATTTAGTTGATCTGTACTATAGTGCAGACGACCAAACATATTTCATCTAGTGATAATGTTGTAAAATGCTACAAACCTGATATATAGATGTATTATGAACTGTTTTGCAGCTTCTTTTTGTTGCCTTGATCACGATGAGTGTGTTTTTCCGGACCACATTGCATCATGATACAATTTATGATGGAGGCTTATATGTCGGTGCAATATACTTTTCCATGGTCATTATTCTTTTTAATGGGTTTACAGAGGTTTCCATGCTGGTAGCTAAACTTCCCGTCCTTTACAAGCATCGTGATTTACACTTTTATCCCAGCTGGGTGTATACAATTCCTTCTTGGATCCTCAGCATTCCAACTTCACTCATGGAGTCTGGTCTTTGGGTGGCAGTTACTTATTATGTAATTGGATATGATCCTAACGTCACCAGGTAGATAGAACATCCATTGTGGATAAATGAATTCTTTTAGACTTTTTGGAGTGGGTTTCATCTTATTGATTTTTATTTACAGATTTTTGCGGCAATTCTTGCTGTATTTCTCTCTGCACCAGATGTCCATAGCTCTTTTCCGTGTAATTGGGTCCTTGGGTCGCAATATGATAGTTTCCAATACATTTGGATCTTTTGCTATGCTGGTTGTCATGGCTCTTGGAGGTTATATCATCTCAAGAGGTACTATGAGCATTGATGTTTTGTCAGTTGATGCTACTTGCCTTTGTCTCTTATATTCGTTTGTTGTGACAGATCACATTCCAAGCTGGTGGATATGGGGCTTTTGGGTTTCTCCTTTGATGTATGCTCAAAATGCTGCTTCAGTAAATGAATTTCTTGGGCATTCTTGGTCTAAGGTTGTAATCATATTGTTATTTCTCATATTTTGCTTGACTAGCAAATGATTGTTTTTGATATTACATGGAAATCATGTACTTTAATCATTATTGCTTGCACCAAACTCGGATAACCAAAATGATAATGATGTTATTTAGGCACATGAAAAAAAATGAATCTAGAAACAAATCATTCCTGGCAATCAAATGATATCGCAGAAGAGCTTAAATGTCTTCTGAAGCAAGTTGTGCTCTTGCCCGGGGACATTACTTGGCCATATAAAAGCAACACCATTTGAACTCCTGATATTGGATGAAGCTACACAATACTAGACAAATCAGACCCTTAGGCTTATCGCTTTTGCTGATATGCATGTCATGCTGGGGTCTGGCTTGGATTCTGCATCAAGTACTTCTAGATTTTGCTAGTCTAGCTAAAACTTAATTTTGCTTTCCTCTTTGTTTCTTGTGCAGAAAATAGGGAACACTACTAATCTTTCATTAGGTGAGGCAGTTCTGAGAGCACGCAGTCTGCTTCCAGAGAGCTACTGGTATTGGATCGGTGTTGGTGCCTTACTTGGATACACAATTGTACTCAATATGATGTTCACTTTCTTTCTTGCTCACCTGAAACGTAAGCTGCTCAACATATTTTTGTACTTGTTTACTCAACCAAAATTTTTAGAAGCAAATCTATAGAAGATCTAATATAATTAATAATGCATTTTTTGCTACACATTTTAGCTTGGGGAAGGAAACAGGCAGTTATATCGAAGGAAGAGTTGCTAGAGAGAGACAAGAGAAGGAAAGGTGAAAATGTTATTGAACTGAGACATTACTTACGTACTTCAGGCTCGTCAAACGGTTAGTAAACTGAAAAATTTCTGGGATTTTCATATTCTTCTGATTTCTACATTATAACTCAGATTTTATATTTGAGCTGCATTCATGGTAATTTATCTGAGCAGGAAAGTATTTCAAACAGAGAGGGATGGTGCTTCCATTTCAACCACTTTCCATGTCTTTCAGCAATATCAACTACTTTCTAGATGTTCCTGTGGTGTGTACATAGCTTCGTCCCACAGACAAATGTCTTCTTTCAAATATTCAGCCAGAGAATATAAGTTTCTAATCACATTACCTCTTCAGGAATTGAAGCAGCAAGGGATAGTAGAAGACAGACTTCAGTTGTTGGTTAATGTTACTGGAGTATTTAGACCGGGTGTACTTACAGCATTAGTTGGAGTTAGTGGTGCTGGAAAAACCACACTCATGGATGTCCTAGCTGGTAGGAAAACCGGAGGGCTGGTAGAAGGGAGCATACATATCTCTGGTTATCCTAAAAAGCAAGAAACTTTTGCTAGAATTGCTGGTTATTGTGAGCAAAATGACATCCATTCTCCTTGCTTGACTGTCCTTGAATCACTTCTTTTCTCTGCTTGGCTCCGGTTACCATCAGAAGTGGACATTGATACACAACAGGCAAGTACATAAATCTATTTACCATGCTCAAGCTCGGCAGATAAACACATGCATGATTTTTTTTGGGCGTAACATTGAAAAGCTTGGACATGAACCTTGACTGTTGATTGTCAGGCATTTGTCAACGAGGTGATGGAACTTGTTGAGCTTACTTCATTAAGTGGGGCATTGGTCGGTCTGCCTGGTATCGATGGTCTGTCCACAGAACAAAGGAAAAGGCTAACAATTGCTGTTGAATTGGTTGCCAACCCGTCCATAGTGTTCATGGATGAGCCTACGTCAGGTTTGGATGCAAGGTCTGCAGCCATTGTCATGAGGACAGTGAGAAATATTGTGAACACTGGACGCACCATCGTTTGTACAATTCATCAGCCCAGCATAGACATTTTTGAGTCTTTTGATGAGGTAAATGTTTGTTATGATCTTCCTGAAATATGGTTTCTCTGAAATCAGAGTTCTATTTAAACAATATCATTCTCATTGCAAGTGACAGCAACAGGATCGAAACTTCTGAATTTTTTTATTTATGAATTTCTGCCATGTGAAAGTTAAGACAGCTGGGATGTTCTGGTTGATTATTTTTATTTATCCTCCTGTCTCATTTACCATGACAGCTTTTGTTTATGAAACGTGGAGGGGAACTTATATATGCTGGTCCGCTGGGCCCTGAGTCACGTGAATTAATAAAATATTTTGAGGTCAGTTTGGTTCAAGTAACTCACATACCCAATATCTTGATAATTTTAGGCGGTAGCTTAGCAATTAAATGCTATGCAATTTTCTTTTGCAGGCTATTGATGGAGTGGCAAAAATAAAGCCAGGGTATAACCCTGCTGCATGGATGCTTGAAGTCACTTCTTCAACTGAAGAGCAACGTCTAGGAGTAGACTTTGCTGAAATTTATCGAAAATCAAATCTATTTCAGTATGCCAATCTTTTGAAAAATGTTGATGCTGATTCTACATTTTTTATGGGCATTGGAGTCTGCTTTATCTAATACTACTGTCCTCTCATGTTTCAGACGCAACAAAGAATTGGTTGAAATTCTGAGCAGGCCAAATAACAGTGCAAAAGAGTTGAGCTTCCCAACAAAGTATTCTCAATCATACTTTGGCCAGTTCTTGACTTGTCTTTGGAAGAATAATTTGTCTTATTGGCGATACCCACAATACACTGCTGTGCGTTTCTTCTACACAGTTGTGATATCAGTAATGCTTGGGACAATATGCTGGAGATTCGGTTCAAAGAGGTCTTCCCTTTGATCCTTCTGAAAAGTCATTATCATATTAGCTCTTTCAACAATATTGGATGTTTGTGACATCCGGACGATAAAACTTTGGCCTTAACAATATTCATGATTTTCTCATCTTTTTGGGTCTCTGTTGATAGGGTCTTTTCTCTTAGCTTAAGTTAGATTTCTGTCATTAGAATATCCTCCGTCTGACTTTGCTTCTTCCAGGGACAATGTGCAAGAATTGTTCAATGCCATGGGATCCTTGTATGCCGCAGTCTTGTTCATCGGGATCACTAATGGTACTGCTGTTCAACCTGTTGTTTCTGTTGAAAGGTTTGTCTCATATAGAGAGAGAGCTGCAGGGATGTATGCTGCCCTGCCATTTGCATTTGCTCAGGTTTACCACTGACCTTGTTCCCGTACCTGTCTGTGATGAAAGTCCATTCTGGAGATTCAAAATTCTGCTCTCTTTTATCTGCAGGTCGCTATTGAGTTCCCTTATGTGTTTGCACAGACGATTATTTACTGCTCAATTTTCTATTCCATGGCATCATTTGAATGGACTGCCTTGAAATTCATCTGGTACATATTTTTTATGTATTTTACCATGCTATATTTTACCTTTTACGGAATGATGACGACGGCCGTGACACCAAACCATAATGTGGCTTCCATCATTGCTGCTCCATTTTACATGCTCTGGAACCTGTTCAGTGGCTTTATGATTCCTCACAAGGTACTTATCCCTCCCTAAGAATTCCCAGTACACTTTTGTTTGACATTCTTGTAGAATTGTCCCATAATAAAAATTCATACAACTCTTGTTCTTTTCCATTTACTTTCAATGTCAATCAAATAGCCTCTCTGGCTGTCTAGCAAATGTCCCTAAAAGTGAATTTTACAGTTTTTCTCCTCCTCCCACCATCATAACTTAGTCTTACAATCTTTGAACAGAGAATCCCCATCTGGTGGAGATGGTATTACTGGGCAAACCCCATAGCTTGGACTCTATATGGCCTTTTGGCATCACAATATGGGGATGACGTTAAACCGATGAGGTTGCCAGATGGGGATCACTTCGCCCCTGTAAGTCAGGTACTGAAAGAAGTGTTTGGGTATAGGCGTGATTTCTTGGGCGTAGCAGGTGTTGTGGTGGTTGGTTTCTGTGTGCTCTTTGCAGTGGTTTTTGCTTTTGCAATAAAATCCTTCAATTTTCAGAGGAGATGATGGAGGAGAACAAATTTATCGAAGATTCATGATACAAATCTATGTTTTCCTCGCATATATAATCGTTTGCATCAAAACTCAAAACGTCAGCGATGTACATGAAATTTTACAGGAATGTATAACTTGTAGCTTATATATTAATGTATGTTTTTCTTGTACGATTTCGTAGACAAAGTAAAGCTTGTAATTGAAATGACCCCATCCAAATCAATGGTAGAGGTTCCAAAAGAGAAACCAAAGCTTGGTAGATATGGGCATTGGCTATGAATTATTCAATAATAGGCAATTAGTTTCCCCTTCTCCTGCACCACTCTTTCTTCGATATGCAGAGTTAATGACTTACAAGTTGCCTATGAAATAAAGAGACTTGTTTTGCTAGTTACAAATTATTTTCTAAATTTTCTATAATAATGGTGACCATTCCTTGAAAGATATTATTTTACTAGGGATTGGTAGTACGAGGTAAGTAAAAGGAGGATCCTTGAGTTGGAGGTTTATGATTAAGGATAACCATCTGACATGGCGTTTAGCTCCTAGAGATACTATGAAATGATTATCCTCTATTAATAGGTAAACTAAAGAGCACTTTGAAGGTATTTAATGAGTGTACATTGATTTGTCCTCATCTTTTGAAAGGAGAAGCAAGTCATCAATAAATGCAAGGTTGAAAAACTCAACTTCTTGATGCATTTGGCTACTTAAGAAAATAAATCTAAACATGTTTTTATTCGACTTTTGTTATAAGAATTGAATGAAAGAGAAGAAAGATAGAAAAGAACTTAAGTTTAGCTCCTCTAAAGCTATCGTACTAAAGAGATTAACCCAAAGTTTGTTCCTAATGTTGCAAGCAAGAAACTAAATCACACACACATATGCTTGTGAGAAAACTCTCAACTTGACTTTTATTGCCCAAAATTTGCTTTATTCATTACAATGCTCCCTATTTATAGAGATCTTGATCTTTCTTGTTTTTGAATAAGAAAAGGAAACTAAAATCATGTAACAAATCTGCATAATTTGACTAGGAAACAAAGAAAAAAACTTGCCTAATTTGACTAGGAAATAAAGAAAACAAATTTACCTAATTTGACTAGGAAACAAACAATAATGCTTGAGTGGCAAGCAAACAACTTTTTGACCCTTTTCTTAATTATTATCTTCCTAAAATTATAATAACAAAAAATGAAAAATTCCTAAAATTCAGCTATAATAAACATGCAGGCTATATTTAGTCCAAATCTAACTACCTTCTCATTCAGCCCATGAAACCCTGGTATTAATGCTTCATGATTATCTATCTCTATGTACTAGACCATTCTTGAATGAAGTTAAAGTTGAAGTTGAAGTTGCTATTCATCTTGTGTTATGGTCAATCAAGTTGGTAGGCTTTTCATTAACCAATATTCCATAAGGTGTAATGGAAATACATTGATCAATTTAGGTGATAAATACTTTAGGAAAGTCAAAAGCCTTTAGATATGTAAAATGTAGTTAAATTGTATGGAATCAAAGACATTATGGAAGTCCACTTTAATAACACAATTCTTATAAGAGCTTTTCCTACTATAGCCCTTAAACAATTCTTATGCCAACGATATATTATTACCAATCAACCTATCTTTGATAAAAGCCCACTATAACTTATTAATAAGAAGCTTTAGGATGATGATGATCTTATGAAGAATGTTGCAACAAGAGATATGCCTCAAGTATTTAAGGGAGCTAAGATTATGATTTTTAGGAATAAGAAAAATGTAGGTTTTATTAATTTCTATTAACTTTTTTCCTTTTAAAAAAAGATAAAACATCAATTACTACTTTAATGAAATGTCAATATCTTTGAAAGAATAAAACGTTTAGACCTAGGCTGAGAGACTTACCTTATATGTCTAAAGTCTTTGAGGGAGCTAGGTTTATGATTTTTAGGAATAAGACAAATGTAGGTTTTATTAATTTCTACCAACATTTTTTCTTAAATCTAGAACCTTAATTACTACTTTTTTAATAAGTTGCCAAAATCTTTGAAAGAATAGAACATTTAGACTATCTAGGCTAAGAGACTTACCTAGATTGAGCTCAAAGCCATCTTTCTTAACATCTTTTTGCTTGAAAAGTTTAAAAATGGATTTTGTAACTTCATAGTTGAATTGGCTAGTGATAAAATATTTGAGCAACTACATTGATGAATTATCATTGTCTTAACAACTAAGAGTGCTTGGGAAAAATTTATATGTTTTTGCATGGATCTCATTTTGAGTTTGAGTTAATTCGCCATTTTGTTTAAGTGAAGAAGTTATCCTGTCGATATTCCTTTTAGTAGATATAGATTTTTAGAAGAATTTGAATTGTTTAATACTTAGTTTCAATTCCAAAGTTAATTGAATTATTAATAGTTACTTACATTAAATTGTAAATCAATCTAATTCACTCTTAAATTCTTCAAAGTTTTATATTGTTTTTAATGTACAAAACATGTAAGAATAATGAAAAATATGAAAATAATTAGAGGAGGTGAGGATAACTAGTACTCCCTTGATAATAAGAGATTTTATCCTTATCCAATGTTATTAACATACATCTAGTGCTAGTGAAATCTTTTATAATTTAATGCATTGAGGTGACTTTTCCTTCATAGCTGGCGGAATTCCATCAAATCTCAACTCATGTAAAAGAAAAATTAGAATCACAAAGCTAGAACTATGAAAACAAACTAAACTACTAGTGAAAAGTTACTTAATCAAAATAAAAACACCGAAATTTTGGTTCCTCCTCTTCATCTTCCTCTTTCTCACCTTTATTTTCTTATTGAACAACAACTTCCTCTTTTTCGTCAACTTCTAGCTCCTCTCCACTCCTTAATGTTATCATATTCAATTTTTTTTGGGTCAAATTTGGCTTGGCATATCCTGATAAATCATCTTGTTGTTCTTCAAAAGCAAGCTCAGCAAGCTATCTAGTCAAAAGTCTTGCATTATGGAAAGAGGCAAATAGCTCTATTTTTTTTTTTTTTGAGGTTAGCCTTACTTATGGCAATGAATTCCGTAAAGAACTCTTTAAGATGTTGAACCTCCTCTTACTATTGTTGTTGCAAAAGTCTAGGTAAAACTTAATCATTCCATACAAAATCGAGATAGTTTCTTTACTCTAGATTATGAGTATTCCCATAGTAGATGTTTTAAGGCCAGTTCCCCATACAAACTGGTTGCTCCCATATATAGTTTGATGCCTGATATCCATGATTAGAGTGGCCACCACCATAAATATCACATTATATCATGGATATCGATTAAGCTTCCAAATACATCTTATCATATCTCTCATTCTAAACTTCCAATATTGCCATAGGCAATATAATCTCCCAAATAATATTATCCTCTCCATCCTTCTATTGTGTTTGGTAGCTATATTAATAACTACCCAAATCATTGAATTATTAAGCACTTAGAAAATTGCATCAAATTATAAATCAATCCAATTACCCCACCGTTCCACTTTGTGTATAAAGAGAACAACATGAGAAAAAACACTAAAACCTTTAAACATTTTCATACCTTTTAAAATAAATAAAAAAACTAAATTTAAACAATATATAAGGGTGTAAAAATTTGTTTGAAAAGTCACCTAACCTTTTGGCCCAAGAGTAAAGTCACCTAGCCTCTTAAATTAACCGTGCCTTTTAATAAGTCAGGTTTGTTAAAAGCTCTCTTTGATTTATATATGAATATAGCCCCTAGAACTAATAGTTTTAATGCCCAAATCTTTCAAAATTCTTGGGAATTTACTAAATAACTTGTAACTGAAGTAGTTCTTGAATTTTTAAATCAAGGAAAAACGCTTAAGGAGCTCAATAGGAATTTTATAAATCTCATCCATAAGTCTCCTAATTTAATTTATTTGAAGGATTTTAGGCTATTCTCTTATTGCAGTACTATATAAGATTATTGCTAATCTCATAACACTTAGATTTATAACTATACTGAGTTGCCTTATTCATCCTTCTTATGAGGCTTCTATAAGACGAAGAAAAATTAAGGATAATATACTACTTTGGAACTATTCAAGAACTGCACCAACAGAAATTTATTTGCAAATTGTGCTATTAAGGTGGACTTCCACAAGGCTTTGATTCCATCAACTGACATTTTATCTTAAAAACTCTTGAGCCTTTTGGTTCCCTAAATCAATTCATCAACTAGATAAATCAATGTATCAGTACTATCTCTTATTGTGATATGATAAATGGATAACCTATAAACATTATTAAAGGTGCTAAGGGACAAAAACAATAGGATCTAATTTCGCCATGTCTATTCACCTTTTACAATTTGTTCTTAGTAAACTTATTGGAACAATCATTGCTAAAGAAAAATATTTAAGTGCCATAACAATTGCATAAAGTGAAGATTCATTGTTTGTCCTTTATTGATGGCCTACTCCTACTATCAAGAGTTAACCTTAGCTCCATCAGTGTTTTAATAACTTCAATCAATACATTTGAGAATTTATCTAGACGATCCATGAATATAGACTAGAGCTATGCAGTTATATCATTAGGTGTAGCTCAAATTGTAACCTAAATTACTCAGTTGGCATCAGGATTAAGGATCTTGCTTTCACTTGTTTAGGTATCCTCATCTCATATAAAAAATGATCTTATATTAAATTCATTCTTTTGATTGAAAAGATTCAAAGAAGACCTAGTAGCCGGTGCAAAAAAAGACTCCATTTTGTTGGAAGAGTTCAACTTATCAACTCCTTAGTTCTTTGAATGAGTATTGGGCCTCACATATTTTTCTTCCTAAAAACTTAATAAAAAATAGAGAGGATAATTGTAACATCCCGTCCCCATATTAAGGGTTAAGTTCGAAATTTCAGTACAAGCGGGTTTAAAGAGAAACTAAGACAATGTATTTTCTTGTTCATACATCATGTTAGCATATATGCATATAAATATGGAATGTTT
>JAOTAZ010000008.1:28849417-28861372 GCA_025629785.1 Erythroxylum oxycarpum | reverse complement strand
CCAAACTCTTTTGTTTTATTAATAATAAATATTTTCATTACAAAACTGTAACTGAAGAAAATAAAGTTACATGTAAACACACTTGCTTTCCAGTTGCACTATATTTACATAACTCCAACACCTTAGTCACTCAACTACCTCCATATAGTTCATGCTATATCTAATGACTACTAACTGAACTACCCATAATTAGAATAGGTCATGAGTAGTATCAAAACATAACAATCACTATACAAGATAACTTTTGAGATCTCAAGTCAAAGGATCATTTATACAATCATCACAATGAGAATATCCACAAACATACAAGTATTGTTCTAAATGGATTTCTCATGTGTTGTCAGTTCAGTGAACTTGTTATCTAACAAGCACTCACACATTTGTTTTAATATTTCCATACTTTAGTCTATGAGATTGACCACTTCCTTTATAAGAAAAAACAAAACATATGCTAGTCTTTTTACGTTTTATTAATTTTCAGTCTTAATAGAACAATGAATAAGAACAATTTAGGGATAACACATAAATGCAATATGAATCCCATAATTTACAATGTATAATTTTCTCATGGACTTTATCATATACATCTAAATATGTATAAGACAAAGAATACCTTTAAATTATTTTATCACTAAACTATAACTAACTAATTGGCTCTAGGGTATAAACCAACAATCTCCCACTAACAATAAGTCAATCATTTATATATCTTATACCATATCACTATATAATGATCATGCTACTGTTAGGACAGTAACTTAATGAAAGAATTCTACAAGATTCTCTATAGTGAGCACTTACTTAAATCTTATAACTTTCAACTTAATTATCATCATAATTAAGAAAAATTGCCTAAATACATTCTTCGATCTTTGATGAGACCTTAGCTCCTTTTACATGCCCAATGACTCTGATGTTCCACAGTGTATTACTGTATTGAACAATGTTGGGAACTATATCAAGTTCATTAAAGAATTTATTGATCCAATTAATCATTTCTACTAAATGAAAATTGTATTATGGCTTAGTTAGCAATCATTGCTACATTGGAACCTTTCCAATCTTAAAATGATATTATTCTAAGTGAAATAGACCTTAATTAGGATTTACTTCCAAAAATAATATCTATATAACCTTGAACTCGAATATTAATTCATACATAGAATAATGGATATCTTTAATACTTTATAAGTATCAGCAAATACTAAACATCTTTAGTACATTATCAATGTAGTTGGACTTATAATAGGTAAACAACTTTAAATTTATCTTTATATATCTAATTCTTATAATTATGTTACCTTTTTATATCTAACAAGAGTTGTTTTTAGACAATTATATTTTCAACAATTGAAATTATAATTATTGTTCTCTATGAGCAATATGTCCCTAAATACTCCTACTGAATAGGACAATTATACTCTCACTAACCTTCTTAAAGACATAATAAATTCATAAACAACTTCAAAACACTTTTTGAATTCATCATAAAACTGAATATGTCTCGTATACATCAAATGTATCAACAAAGGCATTAGTTTTAATTAGATATACTGTTATAGGATTTGAACTTTTTAAATTTTATCTTACCTCCACTGCTTATCATGAGAATAATTCTCCTATAAGAATATATTTAAACAAACAAGTTATTCAATGAGTCTATATGATTATATTCAACTTTTTGGATATCTTATAACCTTTTATTACCCGATTTAGTTCTAAACTTAGTGGATAATACATGCCTCTACTAAACATCACATCCTTAAATCATTAACTTTAACTCTTTCAAGGACTTAAGATTTCATATATGATATGAAATCTTGCTAATTTATTTAATTATCACTATTGAAAGTAAGTCATTATACTAGGCATAGCTATGAAAAAAATAATATTGCATCATACAATATCTCATATTATATATTCCTCTTTACAAAAATCTATATTCTTATGGAATTTTGATATGAAGGTATTCTTAATGCTTAAATCTCTGCTTAGATTTAAACAATTTGAACTGTTCAAAATTTTAAATCAACATTTCATTTAAAATAGCTTCCTTACTCAGAATACTCATTTATTCTAATCAATGGTACTAACCATTCCTTTGCTTACTTTGTCACCATAAACAAATATGCACGATTTCTCACTTGATTTAAATAGGAGGCCCACGATGAGGTCTCAGTGTAAGATGAGATGCATGTCCTTACTGGCTTAGCTGGAATGGACGGTAACCAAGACTCGAAAGGCACCTACATTTGAAATGAAAGCATTTATATTAGGCATCTGATGATGCTGATGATACAAAAGATGATGATGATGATGCAATAACAACAGTAATAAGTCCCACCACCAACTGTAGCCCCAAAGTAGGAGAGGTCAGATATGCAGTTATCAATGACATAGTCAAGGTTATACCCCCTAAAGTTTCATAAGACTTGAACTAGGGAGGCCATTGATTTCCTCAATGAGGTGGAGATGTAAAGCAGGAGGTTGCAATATTTTGATATCTAGTTGGTGGGTTTAATGGAGTTGTCTTTATAGGGAGTGGCCAAGGATTGGTATCAAGACCACATCCTTGCATACTTGAGTGTAGTAACCTGATTGCAGTTCAGGGAGATGTTTATGGACTATTTCCTCTCTTTCGCAGCTCAAGAGGCACTTAGATCAGAGTTCTTAAATCTATGCCAGGGAGATAGGAAAGTGAATGAGTATATTGTTAACTTTATTCAATTGAGCCAATATGACCTATATATTGTTTCAAATAAGCTGGGGGAAGAACAACTAATATGTACTTAGGTTGGGACCCTTTTTTGTCAGCATAACCATGAGTTATCGAAAGAAGTTCTCTACTTTGGTGGATATAGCCAAGCATTTGGAAAGGATCCTCATAAAGTAGGGTGCTTTATTTATTAGAGAGCAGAGTGGAGAACATTCAACAAGACTATTTAATTTTTAGCAACGGCTGAAAGGAACCATCCTAGAGTTCCACTTCTGAAACTCGAGTATAGACTTCCAGGTGACCCCATGATAACCCTTCAATCATTATCTAACTCAACCGAAGAGTTCCCGCAAAGCCAAGTTGCTCAACTGTTAAAAACCTTTTATTATTTAAAAGTTAAAAGGGCAGAAAATAATGGAATTTTTTTTCTTTTTTTAATAAAAATCCGACAAGTTAACGACTGCATTTCTAAGGTTCCCAAATTTCAAAAACCTGTATAACACAATTCAAAACACTTATAATATTTCATATATCATCTCAACTTCTGAAATGGGACCTCAGGTCCATAACACAAGTAACCACAAACATATAATTCTCAACACTTTAAAAAATCATTAACAATCAAAGCCCTTGTAGTTCATTAAGTAAAAGATATTTACAATCCCACAAATATTACAATATCACACTCTTAAACTCTTTCCAAAATAATTTAGACTATACATATAAGTGACTAAGCCAATTTCATGAAAACAAATACATAGCAAAAATGACACAAGCACGGCAGCACCTGACGATACAACTAATTCTGCGGTGGGATCCCAACTACTGTTGCATCTGTACGCATACCTGGGATGGTTTATTTAAAAACATAAAAATAGGGACAAGCTAAATGAGCTTAATGAGTGTTAATCATTTTACTGAAAATTAAACTTTTTATGACAACATAACTGAAATATTCCCATACAATACGAAAGCTGATTGTAAAATAATCGTCATAAAAATTCATTTGTGCATCATAAAATCTAGTAATAAGTAATATTTCGTAGAGTACAATTTCAATTTATCTGAAATACTATTTTGAAATGCCTTTTTGAAAATAAACTCATAATATAAGAGTTTTCGTTTTCCATTTTCTTTTTTCCTTAAACAATAAACAGTGATGGTAATAAGTTTCCTAAACACTTTTTGGCATAAAGTTATGGAGTTGATTCTGCAACTGGTTAACCACTAATTACGAAGCTATTTCTATATCGCTTACCTGTACTAAGTTAACTATTATACATCGATAGTTACGAAGGTGATTCTGCATCGCTTAGTCGTAATCGATTAATCACTAGTTACGGAGCCAGTTTTACATCGCTTACCTGCACTAAGTTAATCGCTATACCCTAGTAGTTATGGAGCTAGTTCTACATCATTTATCCATACTAGGTTAATTGCTATACACCAATATAATAACATGGATAAAACCTAATGGTGTACTATAGGCTAAAACTAATTTCCTTTTTGTCAACTAATAACATAATTTCAATGTAACTTTACATCGTATGAAATTCAACTTTCAAATTTCAATTCATATATTGCTAAAACATAACTTACACAAGTAATATTTATTTGTAATGTATCATTAACATAAAACTTATTATCATACAATTTAAAATCACATGTCATCAATTCTTTTACAAAGAATTCATTCATATAAAACAATTTAAATACACTCACAACTTCTAGTTTCCTTTTCACCACTTCGAAATCCTTCAGTTGGCTTTGTTTTTCAATCCAAAAACCTAATACAAATACATTCAACTCCTTAACACATTTTTCAACCAAATACACCATGAACCATTTCAACTTCATTACTTTCCACATACACTTCATATACTATTTTTTTCCAATTTATAATATAACACTTCATTTAATAGTGCCAATGCCACAAATACACTTAATGACGATCCTTAATCACATTCATAAAATCATTACATCATAACCATACTTTTATACCAAAAATGCCCTTAAGGCTAAACTTAACATATTTTACACTAAACTTTTCCAATTTGATTTCCAACACTTAAAAACAATTCAAATTCACTTCAATGACATTTTAATACACACATTTAAGCTATAAAATTTCATTAACAAATTTTTATATAATCAGGCACCTTGGTCGAATTTCAACAAACCAATTCCAAACCAATTATTTTTCATTTCTTTACTTCATTAGCATCAAAATCATGCTATGAACATCATACAACATCAAAATAAAATTTTGGATCATATCATATTAAAAACCTAGCCATGGCCGAAATTTCCTTTAATCATTTCCATTCTTTTTCTTCCATTCTTTCATCATTAAACTAGCTTCCTAATACCATTCATTAATCTTAAATCATCAAATGACAAAAATAAAACACTTTAGGCAATTGATCTTACCTTTGACCAAATTTGACCAAGGTTCCACGCAATAGTTTTAGTGATTTTCTTCCCCTGATCACTTTTAATGCAATAAAACATTCATATCACATCATAAGGGTGTAATTCACACCGTCAAAACCAAACTTCAACTATAACAAAACAAATCTAGTTTTTCAACAAAACTAGTAAGCTCACCAACTCATTTTCTTCTTCCTCTTCACTTGGATGGGTATGATATCTTGTTGGATGTTTAATTGGAGGTAGAAGAGCATGAAAAACTCTTTGAATCACTTCTCCATGGCATAGCCGAAGCTCCCTCTTCTCCTTTTTCTTTTCTTTTCTTTTTTCTCTCTTTTCCTTCCTTTTGTCCAACAATGGCCAACTGCACCATCTTTAAGGAGATAACGTTTTGCTTATTTGCACCTTTTGCCCACCATTTTCATTAATAACTTCTTATATTTACACCTTTAACCAAAACTTCTCATATTTACACTTTAACCCATGCCACTTGTCACCTTTTAATTGGTTACTTTCCAAACCCATTGATGCATGCTTTTCTCATGGAATATTCCCATGTAATGCACATATGGAATTTGGATGCATTTGGTTTGACAAAAAGATCATTTTGCCCCTTTAATGAATTTAATTCACCAACTAACCGAATTACATTTCAAAAATATTCCACAATCGTCTTATTGTCAAATTAACCATGAGATACTTTAATTATGGTCGATTCTTATTGATTGGATGATTTAAAACTTTTTTAAATGGTTTTAAAATAATTAATACCCATTATTTTCCAAAAAGGAAAATTTAGTCCTAAACTTTCGGATTATCTGAATTATATTCAAAAAACCTTTGTTTTGATCCGTTTCAGTTCCTATTGACTCCAATCCTAATTTCGGAGCTGTTCATCATATTTTGAAATTGTTCGGTAACTTTTTTGGTCACTTGGAAGAACTTTTGGATTGAATTCGAAAATCGCTAGATTTCATCAAAATCATCCGATTTTTATTCAAAAGTGTCACCTAAATCTCCAAAGCACATTTTGAACTTTTAAATCTCATTCGGACTCATCTCGTAACTTTTTGGAGTTTTAAGAAATTTTTTGAAAATTTTCTAGTTGAGTCCAGAACCATCGTCGGTCTATCTATGATCTCCGTTATAACCTCATTAATACATTTAAATGCTTAAATTACTCTATTATATCATAAATAGAGCATACTATATACAATGCATGTACAACACATTACAAAACACTATAATTGAAATAACACATTACAACGGCAACAGTAATAATAAAACTTTTCATCAGGGTATAATTAGAGTGAGAACTCTTAATAGAGAGCTGCTAGAGCATTTGGCAAGGTGAGATCTGGTCGTAGCCATTTGGTAGGATTCATGTTTACGCCTGTAGTAGATAGTAGCAATAGTAGACAAAGCTTTAAACATAGTATTTCATACTCGGCATCCTCCATTTACCAATAGTATATTAGGGCATACTAAGGCCCATGCTACATACTGAAGTGAATCACATGTTAATACAATACTCAATAATGATATATAGATGCACAAGAAGGGGGGGGTTGAATTGTGGTAAACTTTTCGTTAAACCCCTTTTTGAAAAATTCTTTCACTTAAAACAAAACTTGTTTGTTTTACAAAAACTACTGTGAATCACGTCTGTAAAAGATTTTCTCAAGCTTACGTAAGACAGTAATATCGAAAATCACGATTAAGAGAGAGAGAGAGAGTTGAGAGATTTCGACACAGTAATTTTTATACTAGTTCACCCCAAACCGTGGGCTACGTCCAGTCCTCAGATAACTTTCTAAGATTTCACTATCTCTCAAAACTTTATAAGTATTCTTTTTCTCTGAGCCCCTTCAGGTCTCTTTGCAGTCAGTATTCTTTCACACTTAGCCTCTTCAGGCTATCTGTATCACTTTCAAACTAAAAGGTGTTTTTGAGCTTGTTACAGAAAATATCGCTCTAAATTTTTGCACAGTAACCTCTCTCAAGAGTTTGTATGTTCTATATATCTCTGTTGTGTGTGTAACTTCTGCAGTCTTCAACTTCGACTCTTATTTATAGCCTTCGTCTTCAACTGCTTCTTGAAAATTGCTTCTTAATTCTTCAAAGAAACGGTTATTCAGTTAAGTTTTGTAACTAACTCAGACTGATGCTTCCGTCTGCTTTTTTGCTTCCGTTTTTTTTCGTTTTCGTCTGCTTTTGCAAAATTGCTTCCGTATGCTTTTCAAATTTTTCTTCAGTTTGCTTTTCAAAATTGCTTCCGTCTGCCTTTTCAAATAGCTTCCGTCTGCTTTTCATTCGTCTATTTTTTGTTTGGCTTCCGTCTATTTTTCTAGTTTGTCTTCCGTCTGCTTTTCATTCGTCTGCTTTTTGTTTATCATCAAATTTATTAATCGTAAAGTCATTTTGACTTAACAATCTCCCCTTTTTTTATGATAACAAATCCTTTTAATAGTAAGATGAAAAGCTTTACAGATTATAGCCAACAATACAAAGGTAAGAAATACAAAAGTAATCTTATTTTCTTCCTTTCATTTTTCTTCTCTTCTTCCTGTTTGTTCTTTTCACTTCTCCCCCTGTTTTCTGTTTCTTCTTTCCTCTTCTCTTCTCCCCTATTTGTTATTAATAAAAAAATGATTATAACCGAAAATGATGCATAAGCTTCTTCATTAGTTCTTAATCTTCTTGATTTCTTTGTGAAGATGAGCTACTTGTGCCTGTAAGTCAGGTGCAGTTGTTGGTTGATCATCTTCTTTTGGTTGTTCTTCTTCAAAAGCAACTGTGGTATTGTATGCATTTGAAGATGGAACACTAGTTTCAACAATCTGTAGGGTTGGAGGTTGAACAGGTAGGTTGAGTTCAGGAAGATCTAAGTCATCAGGAACTGGTAGTCTTCGGGGTGGTCTTCCAAGCAAGGGTAAAACTTCTTCAATTGAGGAGATATTCCACAATGGCCTACAAAGCATAATCACCTTCACAAGAGATTCAATCATGCAAGTAAAATCTCCAATCTTGATGGTGTTGAGCTATCCTTCAGCTAGTCTGACCCCCACTGGATAAGATTCATTTATCATCGAATGACTTCCACTTGTTCCTGGAACATCTGAGATATGATGAGAGATGAACGTTCCCGTCATCTTCTTATCTACATATCCTGCTTTATAGCACGCTTCGTCTATAAGAAGCACTTCCTCTTCAATCTGATCTGCGGACAGATCATCTGTTACCTCTTCTGGGTACAGTTTCTCCTTCCCCTTGTCCATATTACGCTCTATTGGACGCTTTGGTTGGATGTCAGGCACAATCTTTAGCACTTTAGTCTCTGTTATTGGGAAGATAGTATGCTTCTGTTTCGACATCTGCGTAGGATAAGGCTTCATTCCTTCATGCCTTAACCGTTCACACATATTCTTCTCTTCTTCCTTTAACAAATGCATGGTACTATTGTTTACCAAGATTGGTTGGAAATGTACCCTGACTAACCTTTTGGGAATATCCTTAATGATTAGAGAAGTGCTTGTCTTTTTCTCATGTTGGATTTCTTCAATCACCCTAATTTCCAAATCTTCTTTTGTCAGAAGTCGAGATGTATCCACCTGTTCCAGAATAGGTTTTATTGATTGTTGTGAGGTAGTCACAGGAACCTGACTAACTTCTGCTGATTATGAAGAAGTATTTACTGGGACCAAACTGAGTTCTTCTAATTATTCAATTGGAACAGCAATATGAATAACTTCCTCTCGACTAACTTCCTCAGCAGTAGGAATAGCCATCTCCTGAACAACTTTCTCCTTCTGCACAACCACCTTCTCCTTCAGAACAGTAGTGGGAGTAACCTTCTTCTGACTGGCTATCTCCGCAGTAGGAGTACGTTTCTCTAGCTTTGCAGCTTCAATCAGCCTTAGAGACTTTTGAGATTGTCGCTTTTGCTTCTCAAACTCCAATATCCTTTTTCTTTCAATCTCTTTAGCCTGATTGGCTAAATCTTCTCGTAAAATCGAGATTAAAGATCTTGTAGCTTTTGGTGCTAGCAACTCAAAGTTTTCTACCTGATTCAGTTCTCTAGATTGCTTTTCTTCTTGCTATCTCAAGGTTCAAACTCTAGGTGACCTTCTTGTTTGTTTTGGAATGTCACTCAGAAGAGTCTTCCCTTTTTATTTCAAAGTACCTTCTTCTATAACTCGCACCCTGCTACCTTCTTGTTCAGAGGTATTCTTCTCTCTCACGATTTCTTCAGATGATTTCCTCCTTCTAGCCATGGGCATGTTTTCGCTGGTTTGGGATTGAGAACTCTTCGAAGGAGATTTCTTCTTTGTACGCTCCCCCTCAGTTCTTGATTTCCTCTGAGAATCTGCTTCACCTTTGTCCATATTTTTTAATCCCATTTTAGCAATAGTTTTGGAGTCGATAATACTCCTAATAGGCATCTTAGTCCTGTTTCCTCTTTCCAGAAGGACTCCAGACTCCCTGAAAATCCTTGTCAGTAGTATACCATAAGGATAACTGTTCGTATCCTTCATTGCCTTAACCATATACTAAAAAATCAGAAATGGTAGGTCTACAGGCTTATGGTTCAAAAGGTAGAATATGCATTGCTCATCCAGTGTTGTCACCAGATGCCTTGAACCAACTCTTGGTAACACGCAATTGAACAGGATTACATGTAGAACCCTAGCTTTTGCTACCTGACTCAAGGTCTTTCTCTCCATTGGGTCTTTCTCTCCATATAATTGTCGATTGACTTCTTCTTTATTAACATTGAGCTTTGACATCCATCTGGCCTTGCTTCTAAGCTTCTCTCCAGTCGATGGACACTCCGTCACCTTCTCAATTGACTCCTCTGTCACAATGATAGACAATCTGTCTACTGAAGAGACAATAGTGTTGTCTACAAGCTTCACATTCTTCCAGAACTCGTACACTTCATTCTGATATACAAGTTCTCGTACTTGGAAGAACTTCTTCCAGCCAGCTACGACTATCTCTGGTTCTATATCCATGTCGCCTTTCCTCAAGGACTCAAAGTTAACATGTCTTCCGTAGATCATTGCTTGCTCCATTGCTTCTTTTATGGGTAGATAACTGTATGCACAACTTTGTTTTTTGAAAGGGTAAAGTTAGGTTGCAGAGAATTTGAGAGATTTTGAGAAATGAAGAGTTTTGAGTTAAGAGTACTCGAAAGATCAATGCTTAGGGCATATCAAGAGTGCTTTAGAATAGGCGTGGTTCTCAAAGTTATGACAGCTTTTCCCTCCAAAACACCCTTGTGAAAGAAGTTACCAGCTGTAACTTACTATTACTAACACCGTTAACTTTCACTTATCAGACGGTTGATCACTTAGCATCACCATGTTGAGGTTCCGTCTGATTTCCTTGAATCGTTCTTCACTTAATGGTTTAGTGAAGATGTCTGCCCACTGAAACTTCATTTCTACGAACTGAAGACTCACGATCTTTCGTTGAACGTAGTCCCTTAATAAGTGATGTCTGACTTCGATATGCTTCACTCTCGAATGTTGAATTAGATTCTTTGACAGGCTGATGGCACTGGTGTTGTCACAATGTATTGGGATCTCCTCTTCTTGTATCGAGTAATCCTCCAGTTGACACTTCATCCACAATATTTGTGAACAACAGCTTGCGACAGATATATACTCGGCTTCGGCAGTTGATAGCACGATTGAACTTTGTCTCTTGCTTGACCATGAAACTAGATTTGGTCTAAGAAAGTGACAGCCTCCACTCGTACTCTTTTTGGTCAATCCTATCACCGGTATAGTCCGCATCACAATATCCAGATAACCTGAAATCTTTACCTTTCTCATACATTAAGCAAAGATCAGTAGTACCTGTGAGATATCTCATAATTTTTTTAACAACAATATAATGAGACTCTCTAGGATCGGCCTAAAACCTTGCACACAAGCATACACTGAACAATATGTTAGGTCTACTTGCTGTAAGATAAAGCAAAGAAGTAATCATCCCTCTATACAGGTTTGATCCACCTTTTTGCCACTTTCGTCTTTCGACAACAGGTTTGAAGGATGCATCGAAGTGGTCATAGGTTTCACCTTTTGCATATCAAATTTGGAAAACAATTCTTTCACATATTTTTGTTAATGGATAAAGATCTTCTCTTCGGTTTGCTTTACTTGCAGCCCAAGAAAGAACTTTAACTCACCCATTATACTCATTTCAAACTCATTCTTCATCAAATTCTCAAAACTCATGCATAACTTTTTCAAAGTAGCACCGAAAATAATGTCATCAACATAAATTTGCATAATAATAAAATCAATTTTCATGTTCTTCCTAAACAGAGTTCTATCTACTTGACCTCTACTAAACCCATTCTCTATAAGAAAGGTACTTAGATGATCATACCATACTCTAGGAGCCTGTTTCAGTCCATACAAAGCCTTATGAAGTCTACAGACATGATCTGGATACTTAACATCCTCGAAACCAGGAGGTTGCTTAACATACACTTCTTCGTCTATAAAACCATTCAGAAATGTGCTTTTCACATCCATATGAAAAAGCTTTATGTCATGACAAACCGCATATGTAAGCAGTATCCTAATAGCTTCAAGTCTCACTACTGGAGCATATGTCTCATTATAGTCTATTCCTTCTTGTTAATTATAGCCTTGTGCTACTAATCTTGCCTTGTTCCGACTTACTCTTCCTGATTCGTCTAACTTATTCTTGAATACCCATCTAGTTCCTATGATGGATTTCTTCGAGGGTTTAGGAACCAAGGACCAAACTTTGTTCCTAGTAAATTGGTT
>JAOTAZ010000008.1:28831439-28847808 GCA_025629785.1 Erythroxylum oxycarpum | reverse complement strand
ACCATGAGCTTTCTTATTATATAGGAATATTTCAATTATGTTATTATGAAAAGTTCAATTTTCAGTAAAATGATAATATTCACTGAGCTCGTTTAGCTCATCTATATTTTTATGTTTTTAAATAAACTACCCTAGGTTTGCGTACAGGTGCTACAGTAGCTGTGATCCCACAGCAGAATTAGTTGTATCATCGGGTTCTAATATGCTTGTGTCATTTTACTATGTATGTGTTTTCATGAAATTGGCTTGGTTATTTGTATATATGATTTATATTATTTAGAAAGGGTTTAATAGTGTGATCTTGTAATTTTTTTGGGATTGTAAAATGTTGAGAATTATTTAATTGTGGTTGCTTGTGATGTGGACCTGAGGTCCCATTCGAGAAGTGAAGACGGTATATGAAATATTTAAAGTGTTTTAAATTGTTTAGTACAAGTTTTTGAAATTTGGGAATCTTAGAAAAGCATTCGTTATGCTGCCGAAATTTTAATAAAATGATTTAAAAAAATTCCCACCATTTTTTGCACTTTTAACTGTTAAAGTATAAAAGATTTTTAACAACTGAACAACTTGGCTTTGCGGGACCCTTTGGTTGATTTAGATATAGATTAGTCGTGAGGTCTTCAAGAGGGTTCCACTTAGGTTTCGGAAGGGGAACTCCGGGATGAGTCTTTTCATACTTAATTTAAACTATTTTGAGATTGCATTAATGTATGCATCTATGAAAAGGATAAAGGTTAACTTTGATTCAACCTTTTCAACATAAATTGTCAACTTGACTTGACTTCACTATTTAGCCCCTTTAGACCTTAATAACTCCTTTCTTTTATTCAAAACATGTCATATGAGCCTAACCATAAATATCAATATATTTACCTATCCTTAAGGGTTAATAAGGCATCTTAGTCAAATCAATAAAAGGGTTTTATTAAAGAGAAATTAGATTTGAAGTGTGGGATGTGCTAGTAAGTAAGTGACATTTTTGTTGAATGTAAAATGGAAATTATGTTTGGACAATAGCTTAGATATTTACATTCGAATTTGTGACACATGAAAAAAAGAGGAAATAAAAGAGTTATTTGGGTGATATGATAGCACTAGTCAAAGTTTTTGAGGAGTTGATAGAGTATACAAAAAAATTAGAGAGTATTTAAAGTTGTAATATGGATTATAGGTTCCCAATTACTATATATAACTAATATATGTTTTGAATGTTCCACTAACTTCCTTAATTTTGACCTTCGTTATTTAGAAAATTCCTTACCTTTAACTCAAGCCCCATTTTAACTAAGAAATAAGGATCTTTTTATTCATATGTGTATGTAATCTAAGAACTAGAGATTTAGTGTATTAGTAAGCCTATGATAGAGCATCTTTATAACAATATGAACAAAAACCCTAACCCACAAAGCACTTGAATGACTAGAGGAAATATTAGAGAAAAGTTTATAAAATTTTTGCACTCACTTTTGAACGAAATTATTGTGTTAATGTCTCTTTATATTTTTATTTTGAACTTCAACGATGAGATATTGTGTTTACTTAAGTCTTAAATGGATTTATATCTTATAGTATGTATGCTTTTTTATATCATAAGGAAGAAATTGGAGGGTTTTTTTATTATTGTTTACTTTAGCGAGTATGTTTACCAAAAGACGAGCAAAAGCTAAGTTGGAATGTTATCCAACTTTGGCCGGATGACCACGTACTGGGTAAAGATGCGCATAAGATTTGCCTTTTACCAGTTCGATAAAAGCCAGCCACGTCGATGAACTATTCTTGTTTGCTTATAAAATTATGAGCTTTGGTAGTTAGCAGTTGAAATTATACATACATGCAAATGCCCTGGCAGTGGCAGTCTAAGAGAGCGACATTATGCATCTCCCTCTTTGGCAGCTTCTTCGACAACATGAAAAAGTGTAAGCCTATAACCAGTTGTGTCTAAATGGTGGTCAGTTTATGTTTTAACTGTTTTGTTATTCCCAGTGCCGTGTCCCTTATGATTCTATACATACCATCTTCTGGGCATCTGCTTGCAGTTATGTAATGGAAGATTACCAGCAAGAAATGAAAAAACTGTCGGAGATGATCATTGGGCTAAGATCGAGTCCTTGGGCTTGACACAACAGGATGTGAAATGGTTCAAGCCCAAAAGTGAAGGTAATGAACCACCGCCACATATCTTGCAATTGAATTTCCTATCCAGAGTGTCCAGACCCAGGTCATGCAATGGGCTTAGCTCCTCACACAGACTCTCAACTGCTCACTTTGCTTCTCCAAAGCTGCAGCACCAATGGCCTCCAAGTTCATAAAGAAAACTGTGTTTGGGGGTCCTGTACATCCACTCACAAACCCAGTTGTAGTCAACACTGGGGACATAGTGCATATTATCTCTAGTGGAAGTTTTAAAAATCCACCGCATCAGGCGGTAGTCAACGGGAAACACCACCGCATATCCATTGCATACTTCTATAGCCCACCCAAGGACATTAAGGTATCACCACCAACAAAGTTGATCGACTCTAATCATCCTCTACTGTACCGACCAGTTACATGGAAAGAATACCTTGATGTAGAGGCAGCAGAATTGACCAATGCCTTGGAGCATATAAAGATATGACACCTTTTTCCCCTGTTGTTGTCTCCGTGTTGAAGTGAATTAATTTGTTGGCTGTTGCATAATTTAACCTCCATAAAACCAGTTATACAGTACCAATATGTAGGACGATTTACTTCAATTTGAATCCATAAAACATCAACTGCAGGAGCAGGACATCGCTCTAAAGCCTCATATCCTTCACTTGCCAAACTGGGGTTGCAAAGGGCTATATAACACTTGAATAATGAGCGTCCATCTCACAACATAATACTAAACATTTAACGTTTAGTATTTACAATTTCTGGAACTTTCAAGGGTCTTCCTGTGCTCTTATTTTATATTTTCTACCATGTTTTTCCCTACTAGACAAGTTAGGTTTGGCACAAAACTTCAAGTTTTGCGGTTAACCCTCAACCGGGGATGCGGTTAGTTACAGTGTGCGGAAATGAAATGAACAAAACCTAAGAAACCCTGTACTCCTACTAGATAGGCATAGGCTGTAGCAGTTGGTCAATATGAACATCAAACAATCGTGCAAGACCTCTAAACCAATTCATAGTAAGGCAATGGTCAGCAATCATTCACTTCCAGAGCTTAACGCACTTGTCATGACTGGCAGAAGCTACCACACCAGTAACGCTTGATGCTGCCAAGGATGACACTAGTTTTTCATGAGCACTCAGTGTCATTGTTTTGTTTTCAGCCATGCTCCAAAGTTCCAGAGTCTGAAAACAGCATTTCAGAATGTGTCAAGTCCAATGAGTATGACAACACTAAACCAATTCCATGTACATAAAAACTCCCAGTTTCTCTGTCACGCACAAAGGAAATAAAGATTATCCCTAAATTATTCTCACAAGCCAAGTTGCAAGCTGCTGAGAATTTCAGTTCATTGAGACAAGATATGGACTGGATATTTGAACTTAATGTTATGTTGCAAAATCAGTTGCAAAGCTATATGGTGTAAAGCAAAGTAGCGATAACTTGCCTCATAACAGCCGACAACCAATAAAGAAGGATAAGTTGGATGGAAGACACAAGTGTTAAACTTGTTTCCGGAACAGTTTAACTCATGAATGCAATCCCCTTTGCCACCAGAGCCAATCTTCCACAATCTCACCGAGTCATCACTCACAGATGCTAAATACTCACCAGAAGGTTCCCAGCATACAGAATGGACAGGGTTTTTATGGCCCTATAATTAGCAAGATGGCAAAACAAAATACTGGGTCAGCCACTTCATGTGAACGATATGGAAGTAGTATACAACTACAAGATACGAATCTTATGGAGAACTTCCATGTATACTCAAAGGATAAAAAACATGATAGAAATCCTCTAATTTTCACAAATACATCTCAATCTCATATGCAAATCATTTGGAAAACTAACATGGGTTTTTTTAATGTTCTAAGGCTTTTACCCTGAAATTCAGAACATGTTAGGAAATAAGAAGTGGATTATAGCTGCTTTTTGAGCAGTGATCAAGCCAGGTTAGATCCAGAAGAAAGATGTTTTGAGAGAAGGAAGTGGATTTAGATTAATTATGCAGACCAAATGAAGGATCATGGGCAGCAACAAATAAAGAAGTTTTGGAAAATTACTATTTTGTGCCGATAGTACCCTCTCATGTAAAGAAATACAAAAGCCATAAAAAACGAGGAATACAAGACCTAAAAACATAATAGCGGCAGAAAGCACATTAAATAACTCCAAATTCAGAATATAAACTGTACAATACTAATTTTCTCTCCCATTAGGCCAATTTGAACTGCAAAATCTTCATAACCCTCCCTTCTTAAACTCCATCTCACCCTCACTAGCAATTAAATATGTACATACGCGACTTACTAATGTGAGATTCAATCCCAAGACTTTAACCTGAAAAGGCACTGACAGTAGGGTGGATTCTTAGACCAAACAACTAGTTCATGGTAATTTCTATTTGCAAAAGAAACACCTGGCAAAAATTTCAACTCAAGTATTAGCAAAAGCCAAAATTGAAACGTAAAAACTATAAGCTCCAATCACAATTGCAATGCACACAAACTACAATAATGAGAGAACTTTACAATCACTGAAGCATGCGTAACAATCTATCATTTGATTGCTTTTCACCAATTTAAAGTGGGCTCTAACATGCAAATCCAATAAAAGTCATCCGAGTTTAAATGAAAAACCTAAAAGCAAACAATAACCAGAAGTTACAAACCTGCAATTTAATCCTGCTACTTGAGGTTTCAACATCAAAAATAGTTACCAAATTTTCACAAGTAGCTGCCAGGATACGCCCAAATCGAGGTTGAAATCTCATCAGCGTAGCCCCAGACTGTAATATTAAAAAAGTCAAGAAAAAACTTAACTGTGATAGACTATGGGCTCAAATTTATATATTGTTCCTCCCAAGAGAGGAGTACTATACATTCTATACCTTGATCACCGCTGTGCAGCTGCCATTTTTTATATTCCAGTAGCGCGTCTCACTATTGTTATCACAGGAACAGATGAGATCCTCTTTAGTAGGGTGGAAGTCTACAGACGTAACAGTTGTGGAATGTCCCCCAAAATTACGGAGTGAATAGCCAGGCTGCAAATTAGAATGAAGTTTTATAACTAGAAAAGAAGGGGCATCAGAAGAACTGGTTCATGGTTCCACAACAGTTGTACAATTTATGTACCATTTGAAGATAAACAGTTATCATATTATGGAATCCTTCAATCATACAGTAGATTAATTTCAAAATTCTACTGTTTGCAGGCAAAAACAAATGTTTGTTAAAATCTACTATAAGTAGACCAATATTACTAACATTATCAATGTCCCAAACCCTAACAGTTTTATCAGCTGAAGATGTAGCAATCCTTGACATGTTTGGGCTGAAACGAACATCAGTAATCCATTGAGAATGTTCCTCAAGGGTAGACTTCGCTGTAAAAGACTGTGCACACCACAATGTAACCTGTAGTACATGACCATGACAATGACAATTAAAAAAAAAGATTTGTTTGAAGAAGGATTTAACATATCCTGCACCAGTTTTTTAAAATGCATTTATGACGTTCCAGCAGACTCGCATATATACAATAGTTACCTTCTTATCATGCCCACCAGTAGCAAGCAATTTTCCATCTGATGAGAAGTCACAGCATTCAACTTTACTTGTACTTGCAGGAATATGCCGGATCTCCGAAAATGTAATACCTGTCTTGGAAATAATGTCAAGCTCTAATGGCTAGATACAGAATATATAAAAAATATTGGAAATTTGTGTAAAAGGGGCATGAACCAAAAACTATATTTTAAAGAGAGAAATACTGTTACTAATTAAAGATGAGCAAAATGAAAATTGATTTATGAGTGACCACCATTAATGTTCATACTCTGGCAATATTAGTTGCACAAACCATACCAGATAATCATCAAGGATATTGCCAATATATGCAAACAAACAAAATCTATTAATAGTATGCATCCATAGGTAAATTTTCTTCATCTGTTGACTACTTGACATTGTTAAGTCATAAATATCAACTAATTGTATCTTATTGGTAAACACACCCAATTATCATCTGTAAAAATTAGTGACCTGTCTCCATCCCTAATAAATAGTTTTGCCTGTGTCCCTTCTTGACAATTTAGCTAAAGAAAAAATCATCTCTCCATCCCAATTTCCTAGGTGTGGCTGCTTGCTTTATTCCATACCAATGCTTAGTGGGATGGAACAGATCAGTCAATCCAACTGGCACGATCATTGATACGAGTCAGTTATACAGTGAAAACCGGTAGGTAGAACAAGTTTTGGGTAATTTTTTAAGTCCAACAATTTGTTCTGATTTCATCAAAACTGGGTTAATTAGTTAAACCTTCACCTTCTAAGTGTTCTTATGATACCATGGTCAGACTAATAAGGAAGTTATACCTTTGGTGACATCTCCAGATTGACCAACTCGATCTCTAGGATCTGCCGCATCATGTGAAAAGAAGGATTCTACATTGTCATCTAGAATCTTATCATCCACAAACCGATCAATATCAGCCTGCATTTGATAGTCTCAATCATCCAACTTTTACATGTAAATGACAACCACAATTCGTTACCAACCAATCACATAATGAGATATCAGAGAAACTTATCACAAAATTGTAAAATTACACAAGTTTGTGAGTGTTCTGCCAGTATTAGTATACAAGTAAATTAGAAGCCAATAATCAACTTCCCTCCACATCTACTTGAGGACAAATCAATTTAAATTCTCTTGGACAACCTTTTTGAGTTTAAATGCAACAAATTCCAGAGTTCATTAAAAATATATTATCATTGAAAAACATATACTAGTATGAAGAAAACAACTTGCTTTGGAAATTATAGATTTCAGAATTGCAACTTATTTTGCCTTTTCAAACTCTAAAAACATCAGGTTTCATAGTTGAAGTTATCTCAAAAATGAAACATCAAACGTTTAAAGCCCTTTGTAAGCACAAGGTATTCAGAAAACACTATATTTGCTTGTCCCATCTTACATCAATTAACAAAACAACACATTTAAAGGTTAAAATATTAGTAGCAAGCTTAAAAAATGGAAACTTAGAAGGTCAAAAATGCCGTAGAGGATAAATTATTTTGCTAACCAACTCATTTGCAGCTGATCCAAGAGAACCCAAGCCATCAGAGCCAAACATAAGCAAAGGTTTCGAGGATCCACCACTGTGTGACAAAGGCATAGACATAGCATCTCCTGGTGTGTGTGTAGAAGGTGTTGATGGAGAACTTGGAGATGGTCCAGCAGTGTTACCAGTCCCCGAGCTATTGGCAGGGCCTGAAGATGATCCCGGTTGCTTTCTCTTGCGCCCAATCTGACTTTTTGAAGCCTTTAATGAACAGAACATAATGAAAAGAGAACCAAAGAAAAATAATTTCAATAATGTAACTAGTACAGAACATTCATGGTTGAAGCATCCACAGATTTGAATTAAATCCATCAAGTATGCAGATAGGAATTCCAATTTCCGGAAAAGGAACTTTTCTAAACAAAAAAGAAAAGACAATAAACAATAATTATCTAAGCACAAAGTCAAAGGAAAACTTCTTATGGTCCATATATGGTCTAAGTATACAAGAGGATGATAGTTTTCTTAGTGTTCAAACATTTTACTCGAGCACCAAATATTTTGATGAATGGATGGTCATAGAAATCTGGCCTACATGACATTCCAACCCTCAGGCCATTTATTTTTTTCCTTTTGAAAGCTGACATCAGAAAATCAGCAGTTTAAATATAACATACCTGTTCATTTCCTTGGAAGGTGCTTGACATGCTGCCATCAACAGTCATGCCACCAGAACCAATAATTTTTTCTTGCTGTCCGAGGTGTTGATTTGAGCTCTGAGATTGTTGACTTGAAAGAGGATGCTGTGGGTACTGTTGCTGCTGTTGACTGTTCTGCATATGTTGTTGCTGCAACTGGAAACCTCAACCATATAAGCAAATCCATGATGAAAATTAATTGAAGAAAGCACACAGTAGAAAAAAATCCTCAGTCTAACATCAGAGAAATAAGTACCTTAGCCAGCACATCTGTTTCAGCACGGGACATTACAGGAGAACCAACATGCATTGGTGATCCAATGTTACTGAGCGCATCAGCAGAATTAAATGAGCCATCCTTCCCAACAGCCATAGTCTGGCTATTCACAAGCATTTTTAGCTTTCTACGCTCCAAATCATTAACAGATGGGGATGGCAAGTTTTGCTGTGCTTGAAGCATCAATTGCTGCTGAAGTTGAAATTTGTTAAGAGACTGTGGAGACTGCATCAACCTTGGATGTTGAAGGAGCCCAAGCTGCTCCAGCCCCTAAAAAAGGAACCAAGGTCAGAACGGTAATGAAGGAAAAATAAAAAGGATGAAATAAAATAAGTTTAGCATAAGATATTTTAAATAAATTTGCTAAAATTTCCCTATGCATCACTCAAGGAGGTTAAATGACCCAATCAGTTATCGTTTCAGAAACTTACAGTCAAAGGCCATCCTTTCAAAGTCAATTTGTCTCCCCCTTGTGTTGATCCTATACAAATACCAGAACCAGTTAGTTGCAAACTCAAATGATAAGTGCTTCACACAGTTTGGTAATCAAATTAACAATTCAAGCATTGCTAACCAAATCTAGAAAGAAAAAGGAAAACAGAAAAGATTAATGAATTGAACATCCTAAGGTATACAAATGCAATAAATTTGAATTCCTTTCTTTTCTCTATGAAACAGCCTTTCAAATCCAAAACAGAAAAGGTAAAAAAAATAAAGCGGAATAAAGAGAAAATGACAAGAAAGTTAAGAGTTATGAAAAAAGTATGGAGGAAAAGGGTCTCAATTCCACCGCTAAACCTGAAAATACAAGTCAACCAAATATTTACAGTAATGTAAAAGCAAAACCTAAACATAAGCCCATAGATTAAAAAAATCTCACTCCCTAAATTGGCACCAATAAAAATGACATATGAACCACTGCATTAATCTACAATTAATTTTCAAACCTTATGGTTATTTTCCAGTTCATGATAGTTCTCTCCAGAAATTTGATTAATAGCAGAGTCCAAATGAAATTTTAACAAAGACAGTTTTTCATTGACAAATAAAATTTATCCTACCAAACTAGCATGTGAGGAATGCCATCAGCTAGCAATCACAAATCAGATCAAACTTTCATAAGCAATAGGTAATACCAAATTTTTACAAATAAATCTAACAGAGAAGGCCCTAATGGGAAAGTAAATTTTTGTTCCAGAAAAGTTTCTAGACAGAAAGTACCATGCATTCCCATTAAAGATCCTTCAGAACCAGCATTCCTGGAATTAATAATTGCAGCCATCTCAGTCTTCATCTCCTGTTTCACAAGATTATATTAGAAAAATGGAGCATGTTAAATTTTAAACCCAAAAACAACTGTACCTGGGTAGACACAGGCAGCTGTTGACTACGGTTTTGAATACTTGAGCATCCAGGTGCACCATGTAGTGTATGTCTGGGAAAAAGAAGAAAAAAGTGCATAAAGGTTTCACTAATTTGATTGGTAAAAAAATGTAATATCCCATAAGCATAGCAATAAAAATTACGGTGAAGAAGTGTACCCAGGAGGCTGACCACCCAATGCTGTTTTCAACAACGATGCATTATTAGGATCTAGAAGCTGACCCACATTGTCACTTAGCCGTTGCTGCAAATAGAAATGTTAGAATGGAAACCATAGTGATACAAGAATGAAGTCTATTGTCACCAAAAAAATGAAAAAATCTTCCAATCTTCCTTGCTTCATAAAAGCTTAGCACCTTCATTGCCACATCATCAGAGGAATTCCTCTGAAGTGGAAGCTTTAATCTATCCTCGTAAATTTGTGTTGCCATAGCACTTGCAGTTGCAGTGGTATGTCTTGATGCATCATTAGTGGCAAGTCCAATGGAACCACCATTCAGATGTTGGTTCCCATCTCTTCTTTGGTGTTGCTGCTGCTGCTGCTGCTGCTGAGCATGCCTCTGTAGCAAAAGCTGTGGCATCTGCATCTGCTGATGTTGCTGAGATTTTGGATGTGGATGATGTTGTTGCTGTTGTAATTCCCGAGCCTTAGCCAATTGACTCTACCATTTACCATAATTTTTATTTAGCAAGATTACAAGTTATATTTTTACATAACGAATATATGCCGTACAATTGAATACATGTCCTAATAAAAATGACTAGCTCGTTTCTATTAAAGATACCTATACTCATGCAGAAGTAGAGAAGTGAATTGAAAAACTTGGTAACCTCCAAACTGGAACCAAAAAAAAACACTAGGACAACCATATGCATCTGTTCTTTCTACAAAGAACACTAGATATTGCCTAGCTAATGACGTCAAACAGAAGTTGTTTCAGCCAATTTAGACAAAGAATTGATGGCTGCAAATCAAACTTAGACAAGTTGAATTGATTGAAAAATCTATAAACCAACCTCAATATAAGATGCAGCCGCTTCTGAGTGCTTCTCATTTGTCCTAGCAATGAATATGTCCCAGAAAACAGACCACCACTCAAAGAGAAAACCACCTGGCGCATCAATAGCTATACCAACAAAGAATCAAGTGATTATTATAATAACGTTAAGGAAATAGAAGAGCAAAAGGTAAGTAATTTCTTTTGGTTATTTCTTCTGTTTTATCTTTTTATAACTTGAGGACAGTTGTCTTACCCACAGGATCTGTGGAGACATTCCCTTCGGCTTGAAATGCTTTCGCAGAGGCATGCAATTTCCGCTTCATGAGGTAATCATATATGTAAACGTCCAACCTTGAATGAAGCATGCAATCCATCAGAAGTCCAAAAATGTTAAACATCTCAACAAAGCAGATAAAAGTGGGACAATTGCAAGCAGCAAGAACCCAAAGCAGGCAGTTGTGAAGTTCTACTGAAAAAGAACTGAAGATTGGTCTTGTAAAGTGTCAACACTCAATCCTTCTTTAGACAAATAATGTCAACACAAATGTGGAACTTATGAAGTAAAATCTCACGTCAACCCGCAACAGGCAAAGAGAGTAACAAACTTTCCTTCTGGAGGTTTCAGAACCTAAGCAGTGGAGCTTAACAATTAATTTCAAACAGGCAAAAGAATTAAAGTTTAATATACCTCTCCAATTTACTACACAAAAGTATTATTACCATACTTATTTATTTTCTACTTCCTCATCCAAATGCAGGATAACCCCATGGGCCTGCAGGTTTCTTCCACCAACTAGGGCAATTCCAGGGCCACCCACATAACAATCAAAACAACAGAAAAATGGGCTACAGTTCGTGCGCCCAAAATGGAAGATGAACTACCCATAACGTATTTCATATTTTCTTGATTTACAACCAATTGACAGGCTAAATAAACAAAACAAGTTATTCCATGATGGCAAGTAAATTATTTCATTTCATTAAGGTGAAGAAATGATTTCACCTTAACAGATGAAACAAATATGCATACTTGGAAGGACACACACACGGAATCGCATAAAAAGAAACCCAACTAACGTAAAATGCCAGCCAATAGCCATTACAAAATACCAGCACCAAAATATCAAAACCCTAGACACAGAACCGATTCAAAACCACCCAAAACGTTTAAAATAGAGAAAATGAGGAAAACCCACAAACGCTACGACTTGCAATAATGTCACGAAGTGTCATAAATGAGTAAAACTTACATTTTATCAGCTTCCCAGTTAGTATGAGACATGATTATCGTAATACTTAGAATTCCAATAGGAAACTAAAGAATTGGAGAAGCTTGAAGGGTAGAATTGTTTGGACAAATACGAGTTCCTGAGAGAAAACCCTCTAAAGAAAGTTGCAGAATACACCACTGCAATTATAAGAGAAGAAAATGGTAATGTCTAGTTCGTTCTATGTGGGCGCGTATGCCTTTTTGTTATCAGATTACAGGTTTATTGTATATGTATTTCTTTCATATTCTCTACATGTGTGCAAGGACATCTCTGGCGGCTGCTTTTACACACACATCCTTGAATAACGATAATAATAATAATAATAAGAGTTTCATCTCCCTAATTTATCAATTTAAATAAGATTTTATTTATTCTTTTTCTTCCATAAATGAATTTCAGTTATAGTTTTTATTTAGGATTAAAACTTCCAAAGTAAATTCTTTATATCAATTGAAACAATAATGTATCAAAAATTCAAAATAATCATTCTCACTCAATCACAATATTATTTTTTAGATTGATTAATGTATGTCATGAAACTAATAAAATTTAATTACTTCATCAATTAAATTTATTATGATGATTGTATAAATAATTCTTTAAATTGAGATCTTCCAAATATCTCCTATTGGAGCAATTATAAGATTCACTACTCTAAAGTTATTAAATAGAATATTTCATTATTTTCAATTCCTATTAAATTAAAAAATTATTGGCTAAGGTTGAATGACTCTTTAAAATAATTTTTAAATGTCATTAAAATTAATTGCTATTGTTGGATAATTAAATATGGTTGAATTAAAAAAGTAGATATTAATTTCATATTCTATAGACATTAATTTCATACTTTATATTTAATTGAAATATTGCATAATGATATAGTCTAATTTTAAGAAAAAATCATACACTAAAATATTAGACAAAATCACTTTGAAATACTTAATATTTAGGTGGTAAAGAACTTTAATTTACTCAATATAGTGTGTGCTTATGCACCTTAAGTAGGGTTGGACAAATAACTTAAGCGTTAATTCTAGGAAAAGCTAGATAAAGTGATTCAGTAGATCTCTTCTGGCGAGAGAGTTATTCTAGGAGGAAACTTTAATGTTCATATAGTGTAGCGCCTCCTTACAGCAGGGTATATACCGGGGCGCCTGCAAGTCACTCCGGTACATATCTTACGATAAGGGCGAGCTACGAACGATTACTACTTCACTTCACATGACATCATAATAAAACATCAATATAAAGAAAGCACAATCATTTTGAAACTAACTTTTTCCTCATTTCATTTATCAAAATCAAACTATTTACACGTCTGACATTCTGCACTGTCTGTACATAAATCCTAAAAACTAGTACAAAAATGCTACAAGAAAGAGGAAAACAACAAATCTATCTAGGTCATCCCAAAAGTCTCAGCTAACCCACCTGTGAGCCATGCCTTTTCTCGCCAAAACAATAAATCCTAAAGTCATTTATCTAAATTTCCCGTGCTATTGGACAGTAATTCTACTACTGGTATACCATTGTCCTGCCACTTAGCATTTTTCCTAGTTCAGAAATTATCCCGAAATTTTTAGGAAAATTTCTAAAAATTCGCTAAAAATTCTATTTACGTATATGTGTATACATGAACATATTAAAGACAATTCTAAACACTCATAAACCCTTCCAAATTACAATTCTACCCTTCTCATCGGTGATGGGGTGTTACATATAGGGACAACCTCGAACGATTATTCATGGACTCATGGGGGTTTCGGGTTAAGAATGGGAGTGAGACAACTTTATTGGATCTCACAGCAGTGTTTGAGTTGGTGATAGTCAACTCTTTTTTTTTATGGAGCATCTAATGACTTTTAAAAGCGTAACCACAAAAACTCAAATTGACTACTTCTTCGTAAGGCAAAGAGATCGACCCAATTGCAAGAATTGTAAGGTGATACATAACGCTTGCTTGTCAACTTAACATAGATTGTTAGTTATTGATCCTATAATTAAGGATTAGAGGAAGAAGTGAAGTTTGAGATGTACTAGAGTTAGATGATGAAATTTGAATAATGATAAAGAGAAATAGCTTAGGGAAAGAGTAATATATGGAGAAGAATGAAAATAGGAAGAAGATGCTAACCAGATGTGGGAGAGAGAAGCAACTCTGTTAAGACATACAATTAAAGACATCTTGGATATTTCTAAAGAGCCTAGGGATAGTAAGATGGAGTCTTGGTGGTGGAATCAAGATGTATAATAAAAAGGTTAAGTTTAAGAACGATGCCTATAAAGCTCCATTAAATAGCACCACAGAAGTAGAAAGATATTTAATAGAGAAAGTTACAAAATGACAAAGAAAAAGACGAAAAAGATAATCTCAAAAATTAAAAGCATAACAATGATTGAAAACTAAAGATGGAGAAAAGTATATATTTAAGTTGGCAAGAGTTACGAAACAGAAAGCAAGAGACTTAAATCAAGTTTGTTATATAAAAGATGAAGCATGGTTGGCACTCATAGTTGAAATTGACACTAAGAGAAGATGATAGAGATATTTTATAACCTTTTAAAAAAAACGTAGAGGATAACATCTCTTTAGGTGATTTTAACACGTCCAAAAGGTATCGTAACTTTACTTATTATTGACAAATTACAAAGAAAGAAATTAAAAGAAATTTAAAGGAGATAAAGAATGGAAGGGCAATAGGGCCTTACAAGATACCTATAAAGGTGAGAAAGAGCCTAAGTGAAGAGGGTCTTATTTGACTGATCAAGCTTTTCAATATGAACCTTAAGTCCGTTAAAATGTCGAATGAGTGGAGACTTAGTATGTTAATTCCTTTGTATAAAACAAAGGGGACATATAAAGTTGTAACAGTTATAGAGGCATCAAATACTTAGTCACCCTATGAAGTGTATAGGAGAAGGGGATTGATAAGAGAGCTAGAAGGATGCATTTTTCTTAGAGAACCAGTTTGGGTTTATGTCAGGAAGATCTACAATAGAAGCTTTACATCTTTATAAAAGATTAATGAAATATTACAGGTAAAGACAACATAACCTACATATGTTTTTTATCGATTTAGAGAAGGCATATTACCAATGATGGCAATGACTCTGGCTCGACTCCATCCTATAATTTTTTTAAATTAAAAGTTTAAAACGATGTCGTTTGATTTCAGAGTGTTAGGCCTCAGGCCTAGTAGGACTTGGGCAGTTAAGGCCTAACCCATTAACTTCATGTTGGGCTGTGATCGGGTCCTTTTGCCATCCTTATATATGATAAGGTACCTAGGGAAATCATATGGAAGTGTTTAGAAGTTAAGAGAGTTTCTATGACCTATAAACAGGTTATTAAGGATATATATGAAGATGTAAATATTAGAGTAAGGCTGATAAGAGGAGACACAAAGCATTTTTCTATCCATATGAGCTTACACCAAGGCTTCTTATTGAGCCCCTTTTTGTTTACAGTATTGATAGATGATCTCACCAAGAATATTCAAGAGGATGTGTCTTGATGTATGTTGTTTGCTGATAACATTATGTTTAGTGGATAAGACAAAAGTGAGCATTAATGTCAAGCTATAACTTTGGAGGGATATGTTAGAATTGAAGGGATTTAAACTAAGCAGAACTCATATTAAGTACTTAAAGTGTAACTTTTCGGAGCATAGGATAGCTTCTAATGTGGAGGTAAAGAATGGTTCAGAAATTATATCACAAAAGAGTGTTTTAAGTATCTATGATCTATCATCCAAAGCAATGGAGAGATCGATGAATACATAGTTCACCGTATCAGATCAAGTTATTTTAAATGGAGAAGTAGTTTAAGAGTTTTATGTGACAAGAACGTACCACTCAAGCTGAAAGGTAAATTTTATTATTTAATGATTAGGCCAGCTATGTGATACGAGGAGGAGTGTTGACCTATCGAACATATGCATGATCATAAGTGGTGGCAGAGATGGGAATGTTTCGTTAGATGAGCAACCTTATTAGAAGAGATAAGGTTATGAATGTAATAATAAGAAATAAATTAAAGGTGGTTAATAATAAAAAGAATTAAGAGAGACAAGGCTTAGATGATTCAGACATGTTAAGAGGAGACACTCTGACGTTCTAGTGAGAAGATGTGAGAAAATTATACTTAGAGACTGTAAGTATAAAAGGGAAGACTTAAGAAGAATTAAAAGAAGATGATTAAGAATGATATAACTCTGTTGAAACTTACTGAAGATATGGTCCTTAATAAATTTTTTTGGCATACTTAAGTAAAAGATCTCACATAGAGAGGTCTTTTTCTTTATCATAGGTTTTTCAATCATTTTCTTTCAAGGCTTATGTCTTATATTTAACCTAACATTTAGCCTAAATATTTTCTTGTAATGATTTGTTGAATTATTTATTTACTTGTTTCCTTCTTTGTTTGTGCATTTATTTACTTATTTTTATTCTTATTCTTAACATTTTTCTATATTTATTGTATTATTGATTTTACTAATTATTTTTATATTTTTATTTATACAAATTTATT
>JAOTAZ010000008.1:28785388-28797394 GCA_025629785.1 Erythroxylum oxycarpum | reverse complement strand
GAATATAAATATTATATATTTTAGTATTTTAATGAAAATTCTTATAAGAATTTATATTTTAGATATTTAATTCCACAAAAAATTTTGCAAAAATTAGTGTCCATTAATAATTGGTAGGTGGTAAGGAAGTAGTTGAACGTTCAAAATCCAATATAAACAATATTCTTTGAAATTTGAAGTGTAGTTAGTTTTTGTTTCTACAAATCATTCAAAAATCTTCTTATTGAAAAACAATTATGTGAATCTTCTAACCTGTAATAATAAGTTGAAATGTTTTCGATAATATGAGCATATCATTAAAGCCAAAATATTTGAAAGAGCATAAAAAAATGATTTGTTTTGAATCATTAAACCTAATATTGGATTGGATTGAGTTCGAATATCAATCCAAATACTAACCTATAGTTCTAAGCCCATTGAAATGGGCTCATCCTATATAAGCATAAATGTATAACCCTACACACTGAATTTTATCAACGGCTGTCTTCTTCAACCTATGTTTGCTTGATAGAAACACCATCGACAGTGGGAACTGGCATCCACAAATGGAGGTCCATTGAATTCCAAGCGTCTTTCAGGTCCCATTAGAAGCATTAATGACGGTATCTCTCAGGTGATGCCATCAAAGATGTCGCTGTCAAAGAGAAGAACCATGCCAGAGGAGGAGAGAGGAATACCGCTAGAGACACCATTAACATAGATCTACGCAACTCCGGCGATGAGTAAATCCGGTTGTGTGAGAAGGAAAATCTGAACCATGGATCAAAAGAATAGAAAGAAAACGATAGCCGATTGTTCTAGATTGGAAGAGTAGAGAGAAAACAGAAGTGAAAATGTGGGTATTTTCATATTTTGGGTTTACACGCTGGTTAACACCAGCTGATTAATTTTTGGCTGGTCGGATTGAATCAGCCAACCTAACCAGCCAATTATCAAACAAGTTTGATAACTGATTGATTAAGTAAACAACTAATTTTTGGTCAATCAATCAAATTTTAACTGATTAGCTATTCTCCAAACACATCCTTAGTGTTCATATATCTGTTTAGTTGAGCATTTTCCAATTTAGTGTTTATCGCAAGAAGGATCTTGGCCGTTGTATTAACGTATTTGGCCTGATAATGTCAGTTATCATTCTGTACCTTACATGTAGATAAAATCATTATAGATTATTAAATTAAGGCACATCCACACATGAGAGGAATAAAAATCATGCTGGATCCAACCCATAAAACAAAATAAAAATACAACTCAAAAGGTAATTAAAGGAAGTTGACGCCAAATGGAGAGCCAACTAGACAAAGTCATTCCCTCCACAGCTCCACCAATGTTGCCGCTTGCCACCTGTGTTTCGGCGAAGAGACAGTATGCCCTTTTGCTACGTTTAAGGAATTGCCCACACATACACATAAACCTGATGAAGAGAGAGGATGCCTTTTTGCCACGTGCAAATAATTGCCCACACTTACACATATGATATCCACATTCCAACAGTAAAGAAAATTCTTAGACAACGGTTTTACCTTGACCATCTATCCATCGAGTAACCGAGAGACATTATAAGACCACCTTGCCTGGGTCCATTTGATTTAACGCATAGCCTGCATCATACCTGTCCGCAAATGAGGGGAGGAAACAATATCCCACATCATAAATTTAGTATATGCCACTCCCCGATCCCTTTCTCGCTACATATTTAAAGAACTGACTGTATTGGACTCTGTCGTAGCCTCATGTCCATGGGTCGGATCCGTTTCACTACCACAACATTATTGCACGCGCTATGGAGAAGAAGAGTTTCTACATCAATTCGCTAACGTCTCTTCGACTTTACTAAAAGCAGATACGAATGAGGCCCACCGTTTTCCAATATCCAACACCACGCGCCTTATCCGCCAACGCCCTTAAAACTATTTTCGAAACAATAAAAACCGAACGCAGTGAAAAAAACGTTTGCTACTGGTGTGTGTGTGTCCCTCTCTCTCAGCTTTTTGTTGCTTTTGTGTCCTCGTGATACTCTTCGACAAAACTCCCCACCCCCCAGTCCTTCTATAACAACAGTCCGACAGTAACTCCTTATTTTCTGTCTCTCTTATGGCTACGGGGGGCTCTGTTTTTTGTGGAAACAGGCGTCAGAAGCCTCCCATCAGAAGCAATATCACCCTTTAGAAATTGAAGGTCTAAATATCTGTTGACCTCTGTTGCCTTGCTTAATGGGTCTCCCTTTTGATTTCTTTGTTAAGCTTCTTCTTCTGCTTGTGTTAGTAATGGGTCTCGATAATAATGTTGTTCGAGTTCGATCAGAGCCCGTACAAGACAAGCAAGCCCTTCTTGCCTTCCTCTCTCAACTCCCTCACTCTAATCGCCTTCAATGGAACTCATCTCAGTCAGCTTGTACCTGGGTGGGCGTCACTTGCGATTCAACCAACTCCTCTGTTGTCATTCTCCGCCTTCCTGGAGTTGGCTTCGTCGGACCTATTCCGGCCAACACGCTCGGCAGGCTTTCCCAGCTCCGTGTTCTGAGTCTCCGTTCCAACCGTCTGTTCGGGGAAATCCCCTCCGATTTCTCCAACCTAACGTTCCTCCGTAGCCTCTTCCTCCAACACAACGACCTCTCTGGCAACTTCCCTCCGACTGTGACTCGGTTAACTCGTTTAAACCGTCTTGATCTTTCCTCCAACAATTTCACTGGCTCTATCCCTTTCTCTGTTAACAATTTGACCCGCTTGACTCGACTTTTTCTACAGAAGAATCGTTTCTCTGGTGATTTGCCAAGTCTAAACCCTCCTAATTTGACAAGCTTCAATGTCTCCTACAACAATCTAAACGGGTCTATCCCCAAGGTTCTTGTCAAGTTCCCGGCGTCCTCATTCGAAGGGAACGTAGGTCTCTGTGGCGGACCATTGCGCCCGTGCAGCCCATTTTTCCCGTCTCCAGCCCCATCACCGTCAGAGTCTCCACCAGCGATCCCTAGCCGTAAGAAATCCAAGAAGCTTTCAACAACCGCCATTGTTTTGATTGCAGTTGGTTCAGCTTTAGCAGCTCTGCTACTTCTACTACTGTTACTGTTGTGTTTGAGGAGAAAACGTCGCAGACAGCCGGCGAAGCCTCCGAAACCGCCCGTCGGAACAAGGGCGGCGCAGACGGAGGCAGGGACGTCGTCTTCGAAGGACGATATTACAGGTGGGTCTGCGGAGGCGGAAAGGAACAAGCTTGTGTTCTTCGAAGGAGGGGTTTATAGCTTTGATTTGGAAGATTTGCTTAGGGCATCTGCAGAGGTCTTGGGTAAAGGAAGCGTTGGGACATCGTACAAGGCGGTGCTTGAGGAAGGCACCACCGTGGTGGTTAAGAGGCTCAAGGATGTTGTGGTGACGAAGCGTGAGTTTGAGATGCAAATGGAGGTTTTGGGAAAGATTAAGCATGACAATGTGGTTGCTTTGAGAGCTTTTTACTATTCCAAGGATGAGAAATTGCTCGTATACGATTTCATGGCTGCTGGTAGCTTGTCTGCTATTCTTCACGGTAAGGTTTTTGATTCCTTCATTTCTCGTTTCTTTTTAGGTTTTTCCCAATCTTCATCTGCTTAAATTAATTTCTCAATTTACAAATTGTTTATAGTCAACCATGTGCTAACATACTTGGCCTAATTCGTTGGTGTCTGAATTCCAGTTTCTCTCATTTTTATTATTATAGTTAGTTTCACATGTAAACAATGTAGCATCATCATATAATAATTAATACAAGGAGATTTATTTTTGGATAGATAGGTTAATCGATAATAAGACAGGGAAATTTGCGTATATATAATTTGCAGAACAGTCTTAGAGTGGCAACCACGCCAAACTGGCTGTGGCTGTCCGGCATTGGTTGTGTGATTCCTTTCTTTTCTTAATTGTTTCGTTCTTTCTCTACTTTTACTCAAACCCTATCATTTGCACCATCACCTACTAAGTTGATGTCATCATTGTGTTTCGAGACTGTAAAAAGAAGAGTAAATTTGCTTTAATTTTACCCTAGGAATAGGAACCTTTTTTGAATTCAGTGTATTCTTCATGAGCTGTGTTTCACTAACCTGCAAAAGCTCTGTATATAAGGCCAGTGGACTCCCACAATTTCTCTTTTAAGGCTGTTGTTGACCATTCATTTAAAGGATCCTATTGACTGCTCATATATGTAGCCCGTGCATGCTTTCACATATTTTTCCTAAATAAATTTTATTTTCAGTTTAATTGCTATAACTCTGGCTATATTTTAGGAAGAAGACCATTAAGTTCATCTCAGGGTTTGGCCATTTGGCATGAAATGTATTTCCCTTTTAATGCTCGTGAAATTTGATAACCAAAATCATATGTTTAAGGTAGGTATTGAGTTAACACTGTAATAATGAATCATAGGTAGTAGGGGATCAGGTCACACACCGCTGGATTGGGACAAGCGGATTAGAATAGCAGCAAGTGCGGCGAGAGGGCTAGCCCACCTCCACCTTGTAGGCAAAGTGGTGCATGGCAACATTAAATCCTCCAATGTCCTGCTCCGGCCTGACCATGATGCAGCCTTGTCCGACTTTGGTCTGAATCCGCTCTTTGGAAGCTCCATGCCGGCCAGCCGTGTGGCCGGATATCGAGCTCCAGAAGTTGTGGAGAACCGCAAGGCCACATTCAAATCCGACGTTTACAGTTTTGGGGTATTGCTCTTAGAACTCTTGACAGGGAAAGCACCAAATCAGGCATCATTGGGTGACCAAGGCATTGACCTTCCTAGGTGGGTTCAGTCGGTGGTTCGCGAGGAATGGACGGCTGAGGTCTTCGATGTGGAGTTGATGAGGCACCATAACATTGAGGAAGAGATGGTGCAGTTGTTGCAAATAGCTATGACGTGTGTGTCAACGGTGCCTGATCAAAGACCAGCCATGCAGGAGGTTGTGAGAATGATTGATGACATCAACAGAGGAGGAGAGACTGATGATGGGTTACGCCAGTCGTCTGATGATCCATCTAAGGGATCAGACGGTCATACGCCTCCTCCGGAGTCCAGGACCCCACCTATTGCAGTTACACCCTAGATGTCCTCATTGCAACAAAGAGAATGGACGAGAATTGCAAATAAAATAATGAAACAAAGACGTGGTGGTTAGTCGTTGATTCCAGCTCAAAGCGAGCACGGGGAGCGTAAGTAAACAGTGTTACAGTGCACTCTTTGAGATCGGGGGATATAGTGGTCAATGCGTTCTTTTTCTTTATTCAATTATTTGACGTTTATTAAATTTTTTTTCGTGTTTGATATTTTGTTTATCAAGTTTGCAACTTGCAAGGCGATTTTTAAAGGTGGGGAAATTTAGGATTGTTGGATTGATTTTGGTTGGGGGCATTTTCATGAACTGATTGGAATTGACCATTTAAATGGAGTTGACCATTCTCCCTGTCTCCTTCTACATATAAAATTAGTACTATTATATTATTATTTTTATGTCTGTTTATGCAGGAGTCGGCTTTTGTTCCTTTCGTAGGCAGTTGTTCAGTTTGAACTCGTAGTTTATGTCGGCATTATAAACCATAAAGCGGCCAATAAAGGCGATGTCCGAATTTAACAATGTCATGTCGTGAAAAGTGACTCTAAATAGATAATTTTAACTTTTATAAGCAACGCAATTTAGCTTATGCACGTTTTATATTTGCTTACTGGAACGAATAGTATATATATTATATACTCTTTACCACCAATTCTAGAGCGTTTTTGTACAGGATGCCTACTGCCCTTAATTTTTATTGAAATCAATAACAAGTCTCCTACCCTACCGTATTTGCACTTGGGGGGTTGATTGTCCCGTTTAGGCAGTGGCCTAGCCACTGTGGAAAACAGCCTGGCCTTCCCTTCCTTCCGACAGATTTTATGCAGCCATTGTTTTGTTATGTATCATGGGTCCCTCCCAATGCCACTTGCCTCCTCAATCACCGTTTGCTTTCACGCCTCCACTTTATTGGTGAAATAATTGCTACGAATAAAATTTTCTACTTTATAGTCTAAAATAAATACACCCTTCCCCACATTTGGTTTATATAATCGATTTGTAGCAAAGTATAACCAAAATTCCAGGCCTCGTTAGGGCAGGTTCTTTGTTGGGGGGAAAGCACATTTATCCCTGGCTTTAGTGCACCGAAAACACTTTCTGGTCGGGGACTGCCTTTTCTGAGAAGACCCTCAACCACTTGTGGATCATTCAATTCTTTCAACCTAATTACTATCTACAAATTCCTACAAGCTTTCACTTTTGTTTTTAAAAACCAAAATCTATAATCAGTTGTAAGTCTTATAAACCTAGTGGGTTGGCGTAGGTGACGCATACCTTCGTCGCTTGACCAAAAAGTTTCGGGTTTGATCCCTGCCCTTGAAAATGTAGCAAATTCCTGTGGCCCCTATTTGGGATATATCACGTAGCGAAGGGGGATTAGTCACCGGCTTTGGCCCAGTGAATACCTCCTGGGAGACCAAAAAAAGTTGTACGTCTTATATAATTGAACATCTTCTTTTTCTTTTTAAAAAAAGAAATGGAATTAATTAATATAAAAAAGTCATACAATCATAAAACAACAGGGAGGACCTTCACTACTGAAAAAATTATACTGAAGATGCAGTGAAACCTGTATAGTGGGACTACAAGTCAAATGAAGGTTCTTCATTACAACAAGTTCTCGGACTTCATAGATGATCATGGATATCAAAACTTCCTTTGAGGAAACTATATTGGCAAACCATCTCAGGTTGCATTCCCTCCAAAGCATGTAAACACAAGTTCCCAGTACAAGGATACAAATATGAAAATCCGATGTCGAACATGCGTTTTGAGTGGAGATTCTATGTATAATGTCTATGAGAGAGACAGTCGGATCAGACCAAGAAGTTTTAGTAGTAACGTAATCCCAAATGAAGTTGTTAAAGGGGAATTCGAATAGAAGATGGTTCTGTGATTCATCATGCATTGTGCACAATGAACAAGATTTATCCATATGCAAGTAAGGCAACCGATTAATGGTGGATAACTTATACTATATGGCCAACCAGAAGATAAATGAGGTTTTGGGAGTTAAAACCTTACTCCAAGCCATCTTAAACAAGGGAACTTTGCCACCATGTCTGCGTAACAAATTAACCATGGTTTTGTTGGTAAGATTCTTTAGTGGAATATCCCTCTAGAAAAAAATATTGGGAGAGTGTATATCAAGTGAATATCTAGGTTGGACGTGTTGCAAACTATGTGGAAAATTCTAGAAATTTCTATTAATCAATGAGCAGAGCCTCATATGCTGAGAGTATAAAGAGGAGATACACAAGTACAGAGGAGAGTGGATCAGTGGACCTCGACCTGATCAATCATCATACCAGAGGGAGACCAATCTTTCATTACTGTAACATCCCGTTTCCCATACTAAGGGTTAAAACCCTAAGAAATGGTACATATGAGATCAATGACAGACTAAGAAAAATGCATTTCATGGTTATGCATATTGTTTGCATACACACAAGTGAATTTAAATTTTGCACACATTAAAAAGACTGTACATGAATTCATTGACAATTTTCGGGTATAATTGATTATAAATGTGATCATGTCAGAATTGTGAATTAACTGTATTGGAAAAAATTGATGTGGGAAATTTATGTATGATTTAGAATTTTTGGTGAATTGAGGGTAAATTTTCCAAAAATGTTGAGTGTTATTGTACTAAGGGAAAATGCTACTTGGGCAAGTAAATTGATAAATGGAAATAAAAGAGTCAAATGATATTGAAGAATTTTATTGATGACTTTAGAATTAGTAAGAAAATGATATTGAAAATTGGGAGACAATTGTAGTAAAAATATTGGAGTTGGTTAGACTAGTTAAATGAGGACTAGTTAAAGCCTTAAGAGACGGATGAGTGACAAGTGTCACATGTAAAGTTGATCTTAAAAAGTTTACTACTATTCCTTTAATTTTGAAAGACAAAGACACTTTTTGTCTTATCTTAAAAAATATCTTCTTTATGATTATCTTCTTCGATCTTGTTCCCTTATACAAAGTTTTTCATCAAATATCCACCAAAGCTAAACTTGGTTTACACAAAGTTGTCTATTTCTTTTGCCTCAAGAAGACCTGACCCAAACCATCTGTAAGATGAAGTACGTGGTTGTATGAAAATTAGGGCTTCTTGATATTTGAAGATTTTGGAATTTTAACAACTAAGTATTGTGTAAATCCTTTAGAGTTGTTGGTTTATGAAACCAAAAGGGTGATTTATTTATCATTGCATGATTATGGAGAAAAATTGATGTTTTTTCATGAACATCGAGGGTTTAAGAGATGAAAATTTTTGATGTGTGATTTTCAAAAAATTGATCATTATTCTGTTATCAGATAGTTTAGAGTTGATTATTGAGTAGAAATATCAAGGAAAATATGCATGAGAAGAGTGCGGAAATTATGCAAGTGGTAGAGACATATATGCTCTGTTTTCCTTTTTCATTATGTATATATGTATACATATGTGAATTTTTTCGCTAGTTGGAGACATGAACCGAAAATAAGTGTAGAGTTAATGTGAAAGATAAATTTGTAACAGAGATGAGTTAAGATGAAATGAAAGAGCTGATGAAATTGAATGAATTTATAGTTGGAAAATTGTTGTAAGATGAGGGCTTGAGATGAGAAAGATCATCTAGCCGAACCCCGCTAGTGTTTTGATGAACCCGCTATCGTCTCCAGACGATCGCAAACAACCCCCTATTTGTCTTCAGAGGATCGTCACGTCAATCTCCCTAACATCTTCAGACGATCGCAAACCTTAGCTCCCCTATCGTCCTCAGACAATCGCCACACCAATCCCCCTCACGTCTCCAAATGATCGCAACCCTTAGCTCCACTATCGTCTCCAGATGATCACAACCCCCTATTGTCTCCAAACAATCGCAACCCTTAGCTCCCCTATCGTCATCATACGATCGTAGCCGCTAGCATCTTTAGATGATCACAGCTCGCTATCGTTTTCAGACGATCACGACGTTGAAGGTTGAGGGCTGATGTAACATCCTTCGATCTTTTGGATATATCTTTTTCGTCCGACCTCCAAATGACATGGGATTTGAACCATTGGACTCGTAACATATTGATCTTCATCTCCACCAATAATTATAACCATTTGAAATCATTTGGGAGAGATTTATTGATGAATTTTGGACTGAATTAATGAGGAGTTTTAGAAAATGATAACTGGAGCATTTCACTAAACATGATTCGGTATTTTAGGCATAACTTGTTATGTAGTCATTAAAATGAGATGATTTTTAATTTAGATTAAACTAAAGACATAGGGCTACAATTGTTCTGAAGGAGTCAAAATTTATTTCCTTCCCTCGAATTCCATATGTTTTTGAATTAAAGTTGAGTACAGGATGCTGTTTAAGCTTATGAATAGTCCTAATTATTCTAAATATAACTTTGGGAGTACTAAACCAAATTTAATGATTATGGTGTCATTTGAAACTTAAGGCAATAGGGAACATTTTTCTAGAAGAAAGTATTATTAAATTACTTCAATTACTAATCAGAATGATCATGGAAAATTTACCCAAAGATCTAGATTTTTGGAAGTGATATAGGACTAAAATGGGAGTTTGGATAATTGTTTGGTCTTGTAATGCTAGAATAACATTAATGAGTGAATTTTTGGTATTAAAGTACCAATGACATGTGTATAATGGAGTTGAAGTGGTTCGTATGATTAAATTTGTAATTCAAGAAGAGGAGTAAAGTGTGTCTAGTAAAAGCGAATGTGAAATGAGTTGTTATGAAAGCAAATGATGCTAAAAAATGAGAATGTGAAACTTGATAATATACCTAAGATTGTCATTGAGCATGCATTGTACATATTCCATATTTGTGCATAAGCAAATACTTATAATTGTGCAAAGTTATTAATGTGTGTGTGTGTAATGTATGTATTGCATAATTTTGGTGTGCAAGATGAACGTTCGCATTCATGCATTTTCAGATTATGGAAGCTGATGCTAATTTGGAACGTACTGTGAGTAGACCGAGATGGTCTTACTTTATTGTTTGTTTTGTTTATATTATGAATTGAATGATTATGCAATGCGAATGTGTTAGTTCAGAACAATATATATCTGAGGAGTTTGATAAATTTGAGAACATTAAAGTGCTCCTTGTATGTGAATTTGATTGAAATAAGTGTACATAATTTAATTGTTAAAAGCCGGACCATGGTCCATTGATAAATGTGTTCTGAATGTGCAATTGCATATAAATGAAAATTGATTCTCAACTTTACTGTTGAATGCCGGACTAAGGTCCAATGATATACAAATGTGATTGAATGAGAATATGCAAATGTGACTTATGCATTTCATTATATGAATGCATGAAAGATAAAGGTAGTTGTGACCAGAGTAGCCACCGAAAAAGAGTGAAAAAGATCCTAGAGCTTAGAAACTGATTAAGAGCCAAAGGCTCACTATGTAAAATGAGCCTGGTATCCTCAACGGATGTGGGATAGTTATTAATGATTCCGATAACCACACAGTTATAGGCACTTGGTCACAACAATAACAAATTAAAAGTAAGTCTCACAAGCACTACATATGCATGTGATGTGTATGATTAAAATAGTTTGAATGATTTTTGAGTGTGAAATATGTTTAAAGTGAATCTGAAATGAATGTGGTTTTATGAATTGTATGTGTTATGTGACTGAGTGAGCCATCAATGATGGTCACTCACTGAGTCTTAAAATCTCACCCAAAATTTGCAATTATTTTTCATGCTCAGAAGAGTTACCGCGTTGGACAAATGGGAGTAGACCTATTGCATTCAAGTAAGGAGATAGAGGTTGGGATTAGTTTGCGTCTGCATTTGTATTTTCTTGTTTTTGATTCAAATTGATTCTTCCGCAATTATTGTAACTTGAGTATTCGAATATTTCTATTTTGTAATAACTTTCCAAATTGGAAAGGTTTGTAAAAGAGACTGATCAAAGTGTAATAATAATTGAGATTCCAATGTTTAGGAAAAAAAGGGCCTGACTGAATATTGATTTCAACGTGCGCATATTGATTTCAACGTGCGCAAGTGATATTTTGAAAAAAACTTTGCACCGAGTTTTGAGTGTTTGACTGTTCTAGCATATCACCCTTGCAGGATTCGCACTCGGATATAACTCAAGATGTCGGGTACGTGTCATGAGAGGGTGGAGTGCTACAATTTGGTATCAGAGCCTAGAATTAGTATCTTATATGGGCGTTTTTCAAAATATGTGTCAAGTTACATGTATTTTTGTCATGTCATAGTATACAGTGGCAATTGATCCTTAGTCTGAGTCACATTTACATAAGGCACACGCATGAGCATTTATTGAGAGTCTAAGCAATTAGAAATGGTCAAAAAATGATGATATGTCAGAATGTGAGAAAACGAAAGTTTGTGGATAATTAGAAATGGGAGATAGTAAATGGTTAGATATGATATATAATGATTCAATGCAATTATATTGGAGGATGTATTATGGAATATGATATCAATATTGTATTGTGATGGTATACCCTTGAATGAGATATAGACGTGAATGTATTGTTGTGGATTGATTGAGAAAAATAAAAATATAACTGGAAATGTTGAGATTAAAGTGTATAAGCCAAGTTGAAAGAAAGTAAATCTTTCTAAGACCTTGAAAGGTTAAACTTGGACATAGAATGGTTGTGTGATTGTCGTGATAAGAGTTTAGGATTTAGTATGAGAATATATGACCACGTGTCGTAACGCTAGTCAAAATTAAAATAAGTAGACTACTACTGTAGAGTGGCAAGTCTAGGTCGATCCCACAGAGAGTGTGCGCAAAGTTTAAGAAATAAAATTAACCGATGTTTAGGAAAAAGGGGGGGGGGGGGTTTGGATTTTTAGAATAAGAAAAAATAAAAATAATTAAAAAACAAATTAAAGAAAACATGCAATCCAAAAAA
>JAOTAZ010000008.1:28741075-28751344 GCA_025629785.1 Erythroxylum oxycarpum | reverse complement strand
CTGTTTCTTCAAAGATCAAGAAACAAGAAGAAAGAAGCGGTTATCAAGAAGCAGTTGAAGATGAAGGCTATAAATACAAGTCGGAGTCGAAGACTGAAAAGTTAGTGATTTTGAAAATGTTAGAGATTTGAAGAAAACTAGTGACTTTGAGAAACACTATATTCATTGTCCTAAACTCTGGAGCTATTATTCTTTGTAACAAACCTCGTAAATATCTTTCTGTAAGAAAGAAGAAAAACTGTGAACCTGAAGAGGCTAAATGAGAAACACAATATTTGCTGTAAGAGCCCTAAAGAGGCTCTGTGAAAAGAATACTTGTATTTTTTAGAAGAATAGTAAAATCTCAGAAAGGATTTTGAGGACTGGATGTAGCCCACGGTTTGGTGTGAACCAGGATAAAACTGTTGTGTAGATTTCTACTCTCTAACTCTCAAATTTTAATGTTTATTGTGTTATACAAGTATTTAGAAGTTAACTGCAATAAATCGTGATCTTCTTATTCAATAGTTTTTGAAAAAGCAAGTTTTCAAAGAAATTTGAAAAGGGGATTGTATTCACGAAAAAGGATACACAATTCAACCCCCCTTCTTGTGCATTTTGCATATCAAACATAAAGTCTATACTAACACGTGATTTACTTCACTGGTCATTACCAATTTAAGTAGCTTTACTAAGCTGAGAGCTGCCTCAATCCAAATTGAACAGTTACTAAAAGATGGGCAAGGAGAGTACGGGCAAGAGTTCAGAATGAAAAGGCAAGGTGAGTCCCAAGCGGATTCTGGAAGGAGACTTAATAAATGCGAGAATAGATCATTCCGATCAAAAACTAGACTAACACAATTAGGATTTAAGCCAAGAGGTGGTTTTGTTTAGGCTGGTAGTGGCAGAGGTTAAGTATCTAGTGGGCAAACATAACATATGCTCAATTGTGAGCACTGTGGAAAGAACCATGGCAGAGGATGTTGGAGGTTAATAGGAGCTTGTTTACATTGTAGCTCTTATGAGCATCAGCTTAGAGATTGTCCCGCAACCTTTCGAGCACAGTTTGGAGTGAGAGGGGGAATCAGTGACTAAGACTACTATCCAACAAAGTATAGCTGGTGAAGCGAGACAAAGAGACAGAGGTAGAGGCAAAACTAGTTCAATAGGTCCTAGAGTTAGGACTGAGGTACGAAGTAAACAACTGCAGTCTTAGGCTAGGATCTTTACCATCACTAGATAGAAGGTACAGAACTCCCCAGATGTTATTACAAGTGTGTTAAATGTTTTTTCAATTTGAGGCCTTTGCATTATTAGATCCAGGATCCACACATTCATTCATTGCACCATATCTGGCATCTAAGCTAAATTGTGAGAGCGAGGTGATGAAATGTAGCTTAGAAGTGAGTACTCTAGTAGGAAGTACTACACTGAGTGGGGAAGTCTATAAAGGGTGTATCATTTAGATTGATCAGACGGAGCTGAAGGTTGACTTAATAGTATTGCATTTGAAGGAGATTGATCTTATTTTGGGTATGAACTGGCTTACTACACATAGAGTTGTAATAAATTGTTATATTAAGGAAGTGACTATTAAATCCCCTAATCAACCAAAGGTGATATTTCAAGGTATTAGTCAAGTAGTTCCAGCTAGGTTGATTTCCTCAATGAATGCTCTTAGACTGATTCGAGGTGGATGTAAGGCATATTTAGCTTATGTAACTGATACCTGAACTGAGTAGATTGTATAGGATATTCCTATTGTTAGAGATTTTCCAAATGTTTTACCTTCTAAATTACAGACCTTACCCCCATAAAGGGAGACGGAGTTTATGATTGACTTAGTTCTGGGTACTGCTCCTATATCGATTCCTCCATATATGATGGCAACTGTGGAATTTAAGATCCAGTTGTAGGAGTTGTTGGATAAGGGTATTATCAAGCCTAGTGTGTGACCTTAGAGAGCTCCAGTGTTGTTTATAAAGAAGAAGGATGGGACTTTGAGATTGTTCATTGATTATAGGTAATTGAATCGGGTGATAGTGAAGAACAAGCATCCTTTACCGAGGATAGACAATTTGCTTAATCAGATATAGGGAGCTCAGGTGTTTACTAAATAGGATTTGAGATTAGGGTACTATCAGTTGAAGATAGCAGAAGCTGATGTACCTAAGAGTGCATTCAGGACCAGATATGGGCATTTTGAGTTTTTGGTGATGCCTTTGGGTTAACAAATGCTTTGGCAACTTTTATAGCACTGACGAATAAGGTGTTTTAACCTTACTTAGATCACTTTGTGATTGTGTTTATAGATGATATTTTAGTGTACTCGAAGAGCAGAGAGGAACATTCTAAGCATTTGAGGCTAGTCCTACAGATAATGAGGGAGAAAAAATTATATGCCAAGTTCAGTAAGTGTAAATTCTAGCTTGATCAAGTAATATTCTTGGGTCATATAGTGTCTGGACAGAGCATACAAGTGGACCCAAGGAAAGTTGAGACAATAATGAAGTAGGAAGCCTCGAAAAATGTGTCTGAGATTTGGAGTTTTTTTGGGCTAGTAGGATATTATAGAAGGTTTATCAAAGGGTTTTCATTTATCTCAACCCCTTTGACAAAGCTTCTGAGGAAGAATGTACCTTTTAGATGGACTAATGAATGCCAAAGGAGTTTTGAGGAGTTAAAACACCGGTTGACTATACACCGGTGTTAGCTATTCCATCTAGATCTGGAGGATATGTAGTGTATAGTGATGCTTTACATCAGGGATTATCATGTGTCTTGATGCAGTATGGCAGAGTGATTGCATATACATTAAGATAGTTGAGGTCTCATGAGTTCAACTATTTGGTTCATGATTTAGAACTTGCTGTAGTGGTGTTTGTTTTGAAGATTTGGGAACATTATTTGTATGGTAAGATATTTCAGATATTTAAAGGTCATAGAAGTTTGAAATATTTATTCAATCATAAGTAGTTGAATATAAGACAAAGGCAGTAGATTGAATTGCTTAAAGATTATGATTGTACAATTGAATACCATCCTGGTAAAGCTAATGTTGTGGCTGATGCATTAACCAAGAAATCCAATAGTAGTGTTACGCAAATTAAGGCATCGAGGTTACTAAACCTAGTTCAATTGAGAGAATTGAAGGTTGAGTTGAATTTGGGACAGAATGAACCATTGATAGCTACATTGAAGCTTAGGACGGTATTGCATGAAAGGATTAGAAAAGCTCAGAGTAAGGATCCAGACTTTGTAAAGCTTAATGAGAAGTTGAAACAAGATCCGAGTTTTGAGATTAAGTTAAGAGACAATGCATTGTGTTTAAAGCAGAGATTATGTGTACCTGATGTTGATTATCACACATAGCAGCCTATGCTATGCATCCTGGTACCACCGAGATATATAATGTGCTGAAACAACATTTTTGGTGGCCAGGAATGAAGAAGCAAGTGGAAAAATATGTTGCTAAATGTTTGACTTGTCAATAGATTAAGGCAGAACATTAGGATCCAGTTAGGAAGTTACAGTCATTGCCAATTTTGGAGTGGAAATGGGAGAGGATTACTATGGATTTCATTATGGGTTTGCCTAAGACTCCGAGGAAACATGATGCTATATGGGTTATTTTTGATAGATTGACGAAATCGGCTCATTTCTTATCTGTGAGGCAGAATAATACATTAGATCAGCTGGCCTGGAGGTATGTAAATGAAATAATGAGATTACATGGGGTTTCATTATCTATTGTATCAGATTGGGACCCCAGATTTACTTCAAGATTTTAGGGTAGTTTATAGTCAACCATAGGTACAAAGTTGAATTTCAATACAACATTTCATCCTCAGATAGACAGACAGAGTGGGAGAACTATTAGGGATATTGAAGATATGCTTAGAGCTTGTGTTTTGGAGTTCCAAAGAGCATGGGATCAATATGTAGCTCTTATCGAATTTGCATACAATAATCACTATCATAGTACTATTGGTATGGCTCCATATGAAGCATTATATGCCTCTATATGAAGCATTATATGGCAGAAAGTGTCATTCGCTATTGTATTGGGATGAAGAGGGCCTAAGGATTGTTGAAGGCCCATAACTGATTCAAGATAATGTTGATAAGGTAAAATTAATCTATAGTAAAATTAAGGCTGCCCAAGATAGGCAGCAAAGTTATACAGATCAACACTATAGAGATATGAAGTACCAAGTGGGAGATAAGGTGTGCTTGAGAGTATCACCTTGGTGACGAGTGCTGAGGTTTGGTAAAAAGGGTAAGTTAAGCCTTAGGTACATTAGTCCATATGAGATTACTGAGAGAGTTGGGCCATTAGCATACAGGTTAGCATTACTAGCAGAGATGGCTCAGATTCATAACTTGTTTCATGTTAGTATGCTTAGGAGATATTGTTCAGATCCGACACATTTGCTACCAACACAGGAGGTTAAAATTGCAAGTAATTTTGAGTTACATAAAGGAACCGGTTAAGATAGTGGGTTATTACTAAACAATTGAGAAACCGAGTGATCCCATTGGTTAAATTCCTTTGGAAGAATCATTCGAGAGAAGAAGCCACATGGGAGACTGAGGAAAACATAAGAAAACAATACCCCCTTCTGTTTGATCAAACAGGTAAGAATTTCAAGAACAAAATTTCTTAAGGGGGGAGAATTGTAATAGCCCATTTTCCATACTAATGGTTAGAACCCAAGAATATTACATATGGCCATATCATTAAGAATTCATGAATTTCATTTCATTCACATGCATATCATTAGCATACACACGTGAATTATGAATTAGTAAACATTGCAAAGATAACATATGCACTCGATTGACATATTCCGGGGTATGAAAGGTTTAAAATTATCATAATGTGAATTATGTATTATTTATGTCTTGAGTTTTGGTTTGGTGGACTATAATTAGTAAACTTGGAATTTATTGTTACAATTGGAAAATGATGAATTAAAATGTATATTTGGTATAGGAAAAATGTCAAGTGGTAAGACAAATTGACGTATGAAAAATTAGGATGACTAAGCTTATGAATTAGTGACATTTGGCATGGAAAATTAAGTGACAAATGGCATAGCTAATTAATTGACAAATGGCAACAATAAGTGGGTGAAAAATCACCTAGCTTAATGGTGACATTTCGCAACAAATATGTAGAAAAAATGGAGAACATGCTTAGGGACATATGTCATAGTACCATGGAGACACCTAGCATCCAAGGTTTTAAGTTTATACATGAGCGATTTTAGTTTTGCTCATTTCTTCTTCTTTCTTCTTCTTACACCACCGAAACTTTCTCACCCTTACATCCCTATATTTTTTCTATGTTTGTGTTTAACTTCTACACTAATAATCCATGCTTCTACCCTTCATAAGATGCATAAAGAATCAGATTATTTTTGTCCTTTGTTCTAGCCGAAAACCAACTTGTTGTTACCTTGAATTCGTGATGATTTTTGCATGGAAAACTAAATTAGCTTGATCTTTAAGTTGTAATTTGAGCTAGAAAATTACGTAAAAGATTGGTATTTATAGCATGTTATAATAAAGAACTTATGATGATGAAATTGGGATGAATTGTATATGATATTGATGATGAATTGTGCTGGAAATATCTACATGAACTTGGGTACTTTTTTTTTCTGTTTTTGCATGTATGAAAACAGTAGCTTATGGGCTATTGTATGGATGATTTAAGCTCGGATTTGAAGTATAATTGATGAGGAATTCATGTTAAAGATAGGTGTTATTAAGGTGTTTTCGTATTTGGAAAATTAGAGCTGTAGGTGTGTTTATAAAAAGTGACAATTAATGATATAAGTGAGCATAATTTTGTAAGCCTTAGTGTAACCAATATAGAAGTTAAATTAACCTTAAATAACATGAAATTTGGAAATTTTCATGTGTTACTGATGTCTCTAGGCTTGAAAAATTCGTGAAGTACTGAAGGTAGAAAAGTTACACATATTAATGATGTTGATGACAAATTCTGAAATTTTAATTTCAGCTTTGTGTACATGTTAAACTAGCTGAAAATTTTCACTCTAAATTTGTATATTTAGACTTGATTAATGCTAGTAATGAGCCTAGATTGTTGCATGATTAATTGGTCAAGAGCTTGATAAGTTTATATAGTTAATTGATGTCATAAGCTACCGAATGTTTTGTTTTGATATGGTTAATTTCAAATCTGGAAATTTTGATATGTTAAAGGAACAAATAAGTTCTTTTAATGAAAACATGATCTTAAGGACATGTGTAATGCATATAAGGTATGGATGAATGAGCATTGAAGAACATGGGGCAATTATGAATGAGAATTGGGTAAATGTATGAATATATATTACAGGAAAAAGTTGGTGAATGTATAGATCTAGCATACTGAAATGCCATATTTAAAGTAACAATTGTGCGTGGATTATAAGAGGCTTTTTTATCATGAAAATGTTTAAGGATAAGAGTAAAGTATGGTTGATGGATTTGGAGTAAATCAAGCTAACTTAAAGGTACAAACTTGATTGTAAAATGGTAGTATACAAAATATGATGTTTGAATGGTCGTAGGGTGTATAAGCACATATTGAATAGTTAAGATCTATATATAAGAATACATATCCAGAAAAGTCAATTGAGCGTGCATTGAATATAACACAAATACATGTGTATGATTGAGTACTTATTTGATTAAACAAGTTAGTAATGTGTACATATATGCGTATTACATGATTTAGAAGCACAAATTGATGGACAACTTCCAGACATTACCAGCCCGTCAAGGCAATAGCTATCTAGAGTATACTGTGAGTTAACCTAGATGTTTACTTACTATATTTGAATTGTTCTTAATTAACTATTTGATATTGAACTAATACTGATATGATTGTGTTAATTCTAGACATTGACGGTTTGAGGAGTTTGATATTCAGGACTATATTGTAAGTGTTTGCAAATTAAATGTGAATATGGAAATTGTGTTCTCAACTATATGTTGAATGCCAGACTTAGATCCAATGAATGTGCTATATTACTGTGCACACTTAAGGAGATTTATTGATAGCATAATATGTGATTTAATGCATTTTCATTACATTGATAAGCACTATCAGATAAAGGAGTTGTGATCGGAGTGACCAACGTGAAAAAGAGCTTAAAGCTCATAAATGTGCACACAAAGCCACAGGCTCAACAATTAATGAGGTCGATATCCACAATGGGTACAAGACAGTATCTTAAATGAACCTGATATCCATAATGGATGAGAGATAGTTAAATATGCGCTTGGTCACAAAAAATTAAAAAAATGGAGTCTCATGTGCATTGCAAATATATCTTTTACATGTATCACGTGAATCATTGTAATGAATGGCTAAATTTAGTAGATATAAGGTTATGTTATATTGGTGTACATGTGAATGATGGTAACAAAAAAAATACTGAATTGTGTTGATATAGTGAATTGTAATACTTGTATGCATGTTGATGATATGAATGATTAAATGTTAATGATATGAATGATTAAGGTGAAAGATTTGATTGTTCTGAAAAGATTAGATGACATGTTTATATTAGAATGTGCTTATTGAGATATGATGTATAGTGTGATTTGGTATACAAAACTGTATAGGAATTGATTCGAGCTAATGTGATATACTTGTGAATTTGGTTGTATACTTGTGATGTTGTGTATTGACTCAAGTGAGCACATCGATGATGGTTCACTTACTGAGTTCGCAAAACTCATTAAAATTGCAATGTTATTTTTCAGGTAATAAGGAGACCTAGTTTCTAAGGCAATCTAGTAGTAGTCTAGTATTGTCAATTTTGGAATCATGAATGGCTCAAAGGTCTGGTCAGCTGAAGTTTGAGGAGTTTAGATTGATTGTCTTTGTTAGCTTCTCATTTCATGTTAGATATTTTGTAAAGAATAGTAAACTCTCAGATATTTTTGTAATGTAAACATATGGATTATGAGATGTAATGACAATGTAAATGATGTTTGTGAAATGAAATGAGAAATGTTGAACTAATGATTACTTATGTTCTATATGTTGCCTTAATAGTGAATATGATTGTTCTAACATGTCATTTTCATAGGGTATGTTCTTAAATGTCTTCTGGATGTTCGCGTATATGCTCTATAGTAGTGGTGTGTTACATGCATAGCCGATACAATCTAGTTGAAATCAACCAGCGAAGAAGATTTAGACAATTTGAACCTTTCCTATTGGCGATGCAAGCCACTCAGGTGCATAATGTCCCTTTTCCCAACTTAAGACAAGATAAGTCAAATTGGTTGGCTGTTTGCAAAATAAAATCTAGAGATGTTTTTGAATTACCTAGAAAAAGAGAAAATAAGATTATTGAAAGTGAAGCATTTCAGAATGATGTTCATGAAATAACTGCATATGTAACATATGACGATAATGAATTTTTGAACGATCCAAATAATGAATATGTTAAAATTTCATCTAGAGAGGATGAGGACTTTGTAGAGGGCAAGAGATCTAAAGAAGACCCTGACTTTAATTATAATTCTTTAGATAAAGAAGATGATGATGATTTTGATTTACAATTAAATAATGATAACGGTTAACTTGTCTAAGTAATAGAATATTATATGAATAAATTTATTATTGCATAACACTATATTGTTATATTTAATTCATATTGTTATATTAGTGCAATAATAAATTAAATGTAAATTTTAGGTTTAAAATATGCCCTAGAAGAATTACCTATGGAAAATACCGAATTTTAGGTTAAAAATACTATTAAAAAAAAGCTATCTTGTGTAAGTGAATTACCGACGGAAATTTTGTTTGTCCACCGCTAAAATTACTTACAGATATTGTAATTCTATTGGTAACTTTAGCGATAGAATATAGTGAATCCATCGGTAGCTTTACTTACGAAATAATGTAATTCCGTTTGAAAATTAGTGATAGAATTACAATATATGTAGGTAATTTTAACTAACAAAATTGTAAATCCCTCAATGTATTTAGCGATTGAAATTTTATTTTCGACAATAATTTTGGCAATAGAACTTTTAATTTGGTTAGTAAATTTATCTATGGAAATTATGATTCCACTAGTAAATTTAGCAACAGATTGACAATATCTGTTGCTGAATTTTTTTCTCTTACGTCTCTTTCCACTAATAATTTTCATTGAGAAATTTGTTTTCCGACAAAAATTTAGTATTTTTCATCAGCAATTTTGAACGCTAAAACTAATTTTTCTTGTAGTGACACTTTCTTAGCATGGACTTTGCTTATGTGCATTGCATGCATGAGCAAAGACGCTTTGATTATATACTCTCATAAACTAAAAAGTTCTTCCGTATTTCACTTAATCTTTGAATCTAATTAGACTTCATTTCAGTGTAGCATGAAAACAAAACATACACAGCTAGACTTCTATTATACTTTAGTTTTTAACTAAATTAGGAATTTGATTTAGACAAAAACATCTCTCTCTCTCTCTCTCTCTCTCATTTTTCTAATGTTGAGGTGACATTACACCTACAACTTTGCTGTAATATTTGGATCCCATTTCATGAGTTTGGGTTGATTCACAAGATGGGTATACTATCTTTTTACATACCTATCTACAAGTTTTCCTTATTGGGATCTAAACACATAGGTACGAAGATTTGTTTTTCTAATGTCATTTTATAGGGATAGAATTTTGCATTCATTATAAAATGATAGTAATATCCAAATATTATTTCTTATGTTAAGGCTGCGTTTGGTGAACAACGGATCAACTACTTTTTAGCTGATTCAAGTCTTTCAACTGTTTGACTATTTCAAATAGCTTAATTTTTTGTTTGATAAGAAGATGAATAATTAGCAGATTTATCCCAAACCACTGAATTTAGAAAAGCTCTACAATAACAACGTTTTTAGTAGCGTTTTCATCTTTAGCTATATATGTACAAGTGAAAAATCAATTATACCCTCATAAATAAACAAAGTTATACATTAATTAATTTTTGCAAGCCAATTTATGCCTAATTACAATTAATTAATTGAGCTATAGTGTGGCCTAATTGAATCATTATTAATTATGCTATAGTGCCATGTATGACACTGTAGCATAATTGATGCATACTGTAGCAAAATTAATTATTATGAATAGCATGATACATCGCGCTATGTTATGCTTATGAATTATCCATGAAATATCTGTAAATTTTTGGTAAAATTTAATTTTTGTTCTTTTTTATTATTGTCAATTTTTTTAATTTTTGTAAAGTTAAATA
>JAOTAZ010000008.1:28714882-28725686 GCA_025629785.1 Erythroxylum oxycarpum | reverse complement strand
TTTAATTTTGGTGAATTTAGGAATAAATTTTGGAAATTTTAGAAAATAGGAAAAAGAATCAAATGAAGATTTGGAGATAGTTGGATTTTAAAGATAAAAGTTTAAGGGGGTTAGTTTCAAAAGAAATTAAGTTAGAGCTTAGGTATTAGGAAAGTCTCAAGTGTCACTTAGGCTTTTTGTACTTTTGCTAGAAGTAGGTTACTGTTCTTTAAGAGTTGACAGGTTAAGTCACGTCTAAGTCCCTTCTTCATTATCATCTTCTTTAAACTTTCTTTTGAAACACAAAGTTTTCCATGAAACACCTTCTAAGAGAATTTTTTGCTTTTCCTTTCCTTCACCAAACCCAACTTTTCCATTTGTGTCCTCTACCTTAAGAAAAACCAGAAGCTAGCCATTGTACTCAGTGAAGTACGTAAAACATGTGGAGTTTAAGGCTTGAAGATTTTGGAGTTTTGAGTAGGTAAGTGGTGAAGAAATCCTTGGAGTAGGGGATTTGTGAAATAAATTTGATAAGTTACTATCATCTGTATGGAAAATGGCATTTACGTGTTTGTTCATAAATACTGTGTTGTTGGGGATGAAAAAATTGGTTATAGTGTTAATTTAGTATTTTGAAAGATTATGAGCGTTAGGTGTTGTAAAATATTGAAAGTTTGAAAATCTAGAAAATGTCCACTAAGTGTGCTTCAGTCTATATCTATAAATTTTTCTGTAGTTATCCAAACGAGATGATTCTTGATTTGGATTAAATTAGAAACATATGGCTATATTTCTTATGCAGACATTGAATTTCAATTCTGTCTCTAAGCATCTCAAAACTTGTCATGAAATTAAGATTTTGGTGCAGTATGTTGGTGTATGATTGAGAAATTCGTCTTCAGATGTTATGGGCAAATTTGGGATTGATATAAAAATATTTAAGCTAAAGTGGATTTTGTAAAATTGTAGATATTTCTTTTATCTTTCCAAAGATATATAGTATGAAAATTTTGGACATTTGAGTCAAAAGTTATGATCTTGATAAGTGAAGACGTTCTGAGGAAGAAATGAGACGGAAGAAAATGAGACGATAGAACTGAGACAAAAAGAAAGTGATATGATGCAAAAGTGAGATGATATAGAAGTCAGACGATAAAATTGGCCTTCAAGGTCTTCATAAAAGTTGTTGATATAGAAGTGCTCTTTCCAATAGTTAGAAAATGAAATGAATCATACACCTGTAGTGAGACTTATGGCAATTGCACTAAGGCATGTGAAATATGAGTAAGGACATGAACATGTTGGATTCTTTTGGCCATAACTTCTTCTCTAGACATCCAAATGATCTGATTCTTAAACCATTAGATTCGTAAGACATTGATCTACTTCTCCACCAAAAACCATAGCCATATAAAATGAATGGAGAAATATTGAGTGAAAAGAGTGGGACAGGTATAGTGAGTGTGTTCTTAAAGGATATGAACTGGTGTTAATCCACTGAACTTACTTAAGTATTTCGATGATTTCTGGAGCTCTACTGATCCAAGTGAGATTGATTTTGTGAAGTGAAATGAGGAAAAAGTTGGTTTTGAAAATATAGTGATTTTCTAATGATTATTTGTAAGTGAATAATGATATGATGCCATATGAAGTGAATGTAGTGATCAAACGTAGCTCGCCCTTAACGTAGGATATATACCGGAAAGACCTCCAGGCATCCCGGTGTGTACCCTGCAGTAAGGGGGTGCTACAATTAGGTTCCTGGTTATGTTGGTTACTTGAATTAACACTTAATTCAAGTAAGTCAAGATTAGCATCTAACAACACATCATGACACCTAATTGACTGGAAAGTCAGTGGTTTGACTACGAACCCTTCCATACACAATGTTGCCAAGCAATTTGTCCTTTCACCATATACACCCCACTTGGTTCAGTATTTGATATATCCTTAAGCATATGATCAGTATCTGATGAATGGAGTAAAAGTATAGGATGAGTACTAGAGATATCCTTAAGCACCTTAAGTTAAAGCATATTTGCACCATTGCGATGATGAGGCTATCATTAACACTGAAATAGAATATCCATATGATTGTCTTATATTAGATCAATCCAATGTACTTACTTCCGTTCATAAGCATCCTCATGCTAACTTTAAACAACTCATGTCTACCGCTTATGAGATCTATTGTTTGGTCTAATCAAGGAGTGTAACATTTGCTAGTCTATCCAAATTAATGATATCCCATCTCATTAATCCTATAACTAGGAAAAGTTTAGATACTATCATAATTACATATGATTGGTATCTTATTATCATGATCTCGTCATGATTTCCTCCATGCTATGTTTTGTATCATGGACTTCATTAAATCAATTTATGATCAACTTTAAATCTATAAACATATGAACATCGAAATAATGAAAAATGCCTTTATTAATCATAAAATGATTTATATAATAAGTGCTAAGGGTGATTTCCTTTAGAGCACTTCTCACCCTAATTAAGCACATTTCATTGATTTGTTGTTTGCAAACCTCTCCTAGTAACTATTAATCTTGGTTTAATAATTAATCCAAGTTTTTCCTTAGGTTTTGTTTAATGATCAAGACTCTATCAGTAATTAAAACTAACTATCGAATAACCTAAGATATGAACTCTAGATTTAATTTGGCAGTAGCATTACGAATTAGGAAAACCAATTAATCAAGGCAACAACCACATACGATGCGTCATTTAACCTAGGTTATGTTATCCCTAATGATTATGAATCATTATTTGCTACACATGAATTTCAAAATAACAATTACGGATTACATCAAGATTCTAGCAATCGGCTTCTAAATAAATGAGTTAACGAACACATTAAAATCATCTTTCCATAATACCCAATTCAATCAATAGAAGATATCATAATTAATTCCTAATGAGAGAAAGAAACAACAAAAACAAAGAAATACAGTTAACCGGGTCGCCGGCGTCAATGTCACCTCTGAGCGAGTGTCGAGACCTCTAGCCCTTTTTGAGTCTCTTATGGAAAATGCTTCAGCCCTACTCGTATATTCCTAGCCGAAACCCTTTTTCATTCTTCATTGCGCCTTCCTTCTTTGTTTGCTACTCTTTATTTCACCTTCGGTACTATTTTGTTGATATGACAATTTAATATGCTATCCACCTTATTATTCAAGAAAAAACCCTTATAAATGCCTTAGAAAAACATTTGCATTTCATGCATATCATTTGCATTAAACGTAGATGCTATTTGTGTTTAGTAAAATGCATGGTCTACATTTTAGTGGCGTAGGCTGCGTTTTGGCTTGCTCCTGCCTATCATCTGTTTTGTCGTTTTCTTCTTAAATGTTGTTATGCATTTTTTATCTTGACATCGTATACAGTGTGTTGGCATTTTCGTCATCTTGCATTGTCGTTTTGCTCCTTCTAACTATCCATTGCATGGGTTATTCCATCAGCTACGTTGTTTGCAAGAGTTGGTCCAGCCGTTGTGTTTGGATCCATTTGTTTCTTGTCCTCTTGCTAAATTGCATCTTTGTTTTACCATAATTTCAAGATGCTTTCCATTAATTTCACTCCATTAAATTCACATTATTGCATACAAAAGCAAGCAATTTTCATGCACAGTAGTTGTGAGCTATATTGCTTCATCATCTTAATTTTCTTGTCTTTACTTGCTCCAATATTTCTCATTCTAACCCCATGAAGACAATTAAAAATTAAACTTCAAAAAATGACCCAAATATTATAATTTTGACTCACTTTAACATCTTTACTTCCTAATTGTGCCTAAAATCACATATGAGTCAAAGTGAGTACCTTAAGCAATTTCATGTCATTAATCACTAAGTGTTATGGAATAAATTAATAATCACTTATACACTTATCATGTTTTATTGAATCACATGGAAAAGGCGAACAAAGAATTGAATGTGAAGTGTTTTAGGAAGATGTTTATGAAATAAATGCATTTATTGCATACGACAAGAATGAACCTTTGAATGATCCAAATAATGAATATGTTGAAATTTCATCTAAAGAGGATGGGGAGGGTGAGAGATTTGAAGAAGTGCCTGAGTTTGATTCTAATTATTTAGGAAAAGAAGACGATGATTTTGATTTACAATTAAGTGCTGACAACAATTAATTTAAGCTTGTAATAAAATATTATATTAAATAAATAAATTATTCAATCAACAATGCATTGTTATATATTGAATTGAAATTGTTATATTTCTAGATTATTTAATAAAATATAAATTGCAGGTTAAATATATCACCGAAGAGCAAATAGGATATGATGCTACCAAGGTTCAAAGCACGATTTGGAGAAACTTACTTTCCAGGTGAAGCATCACATTTTGCAGCTGTAACAGAATCAGATGTTTTACCTCTAGCTACAACACGTACAGATAAGGTATCACCTTTTACACCTGCTACTACACCATCCAATAACTTTAAACCATCCACCACTCTTGTACTGACAGAGATATCACGCGTAAACATTGCGGATGAAGGAGGAGGCCTCTAGTTTGGAGTTGAGGGAGTTGATGGAAGAACTTACTTCACAATTGTCAATAATCTGTAAGTGAAAATACATGAAACACCATAAGTTTATAATTAAATTATAGGTTTAAATTTTAAAATGATATAAATTTTTTTATATTAGGTTGATTACGTATGGATTGTGCTTAAGAAACATGAAATCCAATTTTAAGGAAAAGATTGATCTTGAGAATTATATATGAAAGAATATCTCTCAAGCAACAAAGGATTTTTATTATTAGGAGTTTGAGGTACAAAAAATATATTTTTATTTTTTTTATTAATTTTATACATTAATTAGATAAATATTGTAGGTTATAAGTACTTATCGTATGTTTTTCCATTTTCTTTCATAATTTTTTTTTAGGATTCTAAATTTGACACGGTCATTTATAAAGTGTAGGAGAGACGATCTCGTACGTTTTATGGAGACTTTGTTGGTGCAATACACAAGACTGGTTGACGACCTCCTTATATTTATGAAGAAACATGGAGTCGTTGGCTGTAGTAGTGGACATCATATGAGGCAATGTCCATTTCAGATCATAATTCTACCAACAGACATAAAGGAGCAGGGGGACAGAGTCTTCCCATACATATTGGAGGATCTATTACCCACCATAAGAATGTAGAAAGACTTGTAAGTATCTACACTTTACACTAATATTCTGATTTTTTATTTTAATGTATTTCAATTTAATTTGATGTATAAATTTTGGAATGAAAATATGTGTATTATGGAGAATGATAATGATATAAATGTTTGGTGTCATATAAGGATGTATTGTTGAGTTACTTTCTTTGTTCAATAAGGGCAAAATATCATAAAATAGAGATAATTATACTGAAATTTTTTAATTTATAGTACACTTATAACATTTTATTTTGAAGGAGGAAAAGTCTATTGGCAGGAAACCTACACCCTATTAGTTCTTTTTACACACTCACACCAACAAGCATAGTGGTTCATCCTTCGTCAACATCAGATGTAGATAATTAAATGTAAGTGAAATGTATGCTTTAATATTAATGCTCTATAATTATCACTTATTAACATAAACATTGCCTTCAAATAGGACCAAATAGAAGAAAGCATTTAACAACAGTCTTAGCAATCCGAAGATGTTAATGAGAGCTAAACTTATCTTCATATAGTAGGTGGTAGGGACCGTTGTGGAAGGATCTTAGGCTTAAGTTCATTTGCAAACACATGTTATTCATAATCCTCTATATCCAGTACAGTAGCATCTAGTAGGTGGCTCGCATCTAATGAAGTCCATCAGCTATGGAGCATAGTATAAGCACTGGCAACTCAGTTACAACAATTGATGGAGTACATAGCCAGCTTCGTAATGAGATGGATGATTTGAAGGGGAAGGGCAGCACCTCACGCAACATTCAGAGCATCCACATTCACCAATTGAATAGCATTGTTGTAGTCATTTTGTCTGAATTAAATACTTATCATTCTAGATAATAATTTTTATTATTAATTAAGATAAATTTTACTTTATATCATCAATCAACTTTTTGTTTTGACAAATTAAATATAAAAACAAATCAAAAATATTATCAACAGATAACTGATAATTTTATCAATTATACATCAATCATAAGATTATCAAATAAAATTAAAAGCAGGGAAAATATTAAAAAATATTATCAGTAAATTTACCGAAAGAAAAATAAAATCTATCAGTAAAATGCAGTGAATTTAACGACAGACAACTAAGATCCATCGGTAAAATTAGTTGAAAATTTACCAACAGATTTGCAAATTTCGTTAGCAAGGTTACTGACTGACAAGCCTTGTTTGTCTATAAATTTACTAACTGAAACAAACCTTTCATCACTAAATTTACTAATAGCATAAAAATTACCATCGCTAAATATAGCGATAAAATAGAAAATATCCATCGGTAACTTAGCAACGAGAAATCTTACTCTGTCGTCAATTATTACCTACGGTCATTTCTTAAACGAGTCATTCTGTTGATAAATTTCTTTGCCAACTTAACTTGTAGACATAAAACCATCACATTTCGTCAGTAATTTCTGTCACTAAACCTCATTTTTCTTATAGTGATAGATTCTTCTTTAACCCCTTCACATGTCAAACATTTTGTATAATGTGAACTGTACCATCGTACATCTTCAACTTGATGTTTCTAACCTAACAATCTCCAAAGAATGATCATTTTCTATGTACACAGATCTTACAGAGATAGGTTTATAACTGTGAAACTAATCTCTATAAGCAGTCATATGCCATATTAATCCTAAATTCATTATCTAATCATCAGTGAACTTTAATATGTCCTTAAAAGTCATTGTTACTTCACTATATAAGATTTCTTCATTGGCTAGATTCATTTGCCATATTACTCTTAAATCCATTATCTAAGCATCAGTGAACTTTAATCTGTCCTTAAACATCATTGTTACTTCACTATATAATATTTCTTCATTGGCAACACATCCCTGAAAAGTTAATGCTTCAGAAGCCTTCTCTGCATGCTTCCTGAATTGACATTCCCTTTTAAGGTTTCCTCTCTTGCCACACTACAAGAAAATCATAAAATATAGACAGAAAATTACCGACGGAACAAATACTATAGCTAATTAGAGACAGAAAATCAATATCCATCGGTAACACTGTTGTGAAATTTTCCATTTTATGACAGACAAAATTTTTGTCGGTAAAGGTGGGGGAATATATCCCAGAAAATTTTTTGATGGATTATAATGACAAAAAAGTCATACTCATCGGTAAATTAGGCGGGAACGATTGTTGCAATAAACTAATGTCGAAAATTTACCAACGAATTTACATTTCATCGGTAAATTTCTAATGGTATAACTGCTCTGTCGAGAAATTTAACTAGAAATGCTTGTTTTAATAATCAAGCATCGAGTTTTACCAACAATAATATATTCCGTTAGTGATTTTCTGACAATCTGACCATTTCGTCATTAACTTCAGCATAATCATTTTAAATAAATTGAAAACGACATGGTTTGGTTTAATACCGAATGATGTCGTTTTCGTTTGGGGTTAAACCCATCCTAAACTTGCCCCCTCATTTTCTCCTTTATCTTTTCACCATCTTTTCTCCCTGCAGTCGCTCATCGTTATAGGTCATCATCATCTCTCGGCGTTTTCTCCTCGCTATCGCTCACCCATCGCGTGTCATCGTCGTCATCTCCCTTTAATTGTCAGTTAAGGTAACATTTCATTCTTTGATTATTTTTTACAACATTGTTGAGTTTTGTTTGTTATTGTGTTTTGTGTACTGCTTTGATTGTCATTGTCTTCTTTTCTTTGTTTTGGTTATCTTCTTTAGTTGTCGAACACTCTAGCTCTATCATTTTCTTCCTTCACATGCTTCAGTGACTTATTCTGCATATCGACTCAGGTAAGTGGGTTTTGTTATTTACTAGGTTTTTGTGTACTTGGTTTAATTTGGTTATTTGTTTGTGGTATGAACCTCACATTTAAACTTGCTGCATTTTTAATGTCAATGGATTGCACCAACCGAAACTTGTTTATGGTATGAACTTTGGTTTGTGGCTTTAAATTTTAACTATTTTTAATCTAAATTTAAACATTATTAATCTAAGTTTTATGTATTGTAAATCTAAATTATTAGTTTTAAAATTTAACTATTGTTAATCTCTATCCTTAATACATTTTCTTATTGGTTGTGTTTGGTTGTTACATTTTTAATGTTAGGTTTATCAATGAATTAATATTTGATGGGTTTGAATTATAGTTCCAAATATCTGAATTTTGTCAATGGGTTATTTCATTGAGACTCTCTGAATTGATTAGGTTCTTTTACGTTTCCTGTTCTCACCCCATTTTTGGTTGGATTTCTTTATTTTTCTTTATGTATATTTATTTTGTGATGTGGTTGATAAATGAATTATTTTAGTGGTTTGGAGGAACTTTAATATAGGATATTAGTTGAGTTGTCTTACAAATGGAATTATGTATTAAGGACTGTGGTTTTGTTTATGTATCAATATAGGAGGGGTATGAATGTTAAACAAATATACTATGATATTACTACATTTTTAGAGGTTCATATGATCAATTAGTAGCTTCATATGGGAAGCATTTTAACATTTTTATAGTTTCTAAATTGTTATTTTACATATAATTAATATTAGGTGTTGCATCACTCATTTATGCTAATATGAGAATATATAGCATGATTATGAGTAAATTTGTGAAATTTTCAGTTTTTTAATTCATGATGAGATGATCTAAGTCTATAAACTACTATAAGAAAACACTTAACTAAAGTTACAATATGAAGATTATTTATTTCAAATCTTTTGATTCTATCAATTGGAACTTCATTCTAGCTTTTAGGATTTCCTATCTAGCTTACTTTAGGATTTCCTATCTAGTTTACTTTAGGATTTCCTATATAATTTTTTAAAATAAAATATGAGAAATTGAAGATGTACAACATATCATTTAAGGACGATCTTTTTTTTCATTTATAGTTAACCATAAAATGCCTTTTTTTGTGCTAGGTCTAATGGCATAGTCATTGATGAGTTTTTATGTTCTTCTCTAATAGTCTAATTATTTATGTTTGGGTTATGTTTGAATCATTGATAAGTAGGTGTATGATTACATAAGCACTTATTGTATGTTGAATGAGTTTGAGATCTTCTGAATGATTTGAGGCATAGTAAACCCCTAGGATGGTATATAAGCTGGAAACTTATGATGCAGGTCCCGTAAGGCTTATCGATGAAACAATGCCACATACTATAGTTTTGAAATCAATTATAAGTGATTAATTCGATCGATTAATAATTCAACTTTGATGAGATTAATGCAAACTCAGTATTAACATAAGAAATTAATACGTTTTATAGACAAGAAAATTCTTTCCATAATAAACCCTAGGACAGTATATAGTCTAGAAACCCGTGATGCTGCTCCCGTAAGGCTTATCGGTGAAAATTTCCACAAGCCTAGGAATCATAATGAGAGCTTGTTTTCTTAATTCATAGGTGTAGACAATGCCACGTACCATAGTTTTGAAATCAATTGTAAGTGATTAATTCAATTGGTTAATACCTAGGGGATGTTGTGTAAAGCTTAGATGTTCTATAAACTTTGGGAAACATGAAAGATACTAACTATAGAATCACTATCTAAAATTAACAGCTTTTTAGAAATGAGTAATATTGATAGATCTTAGATGTATAGACAATTAACACCTATTGGTTTCATTAATCCTAAGTTTGTTAAGTACATAAGCTTCAGAGCATAGTGCAAAGATTGACAACACAGTTGCAACAGTCGATGGAGTACATAGCTCAGCTCCATTATATGATGGATGAGTTGAAGGGGACGGGTAGCATCTCATTGCAGCAATCAGAGCATCTACAGTCACTAAATCAATAGTGTACTTGTAGTCATTTCATTTAAATTAAAAATATCTATTATATATAATTTAATTTTTTTATTATCAATTAAGATAATTTTATCTTTATATTATCAATCAACTTTCTGTTTAAAAAATTTAAATGTATAAACAAATCAAAATATTATGAACAGATAATTCGTAACTGTTTAAATTATGCATCAAACATAAGATCTTGAAACAAAATTTAATGACGAGATTTTTTTAAAATTTGTTAATTTACTAATGGAAAAACAAAAGTGCATCGATAAAATCAATTATATTTACCGACAAAAAACAACAAACCATTAGTAATATTAACATTAAGTAACAGACAAAATAACCAATTCTGTTGCCAATTTTACTGATAGGATTTGCTGCACAATAATTGTCGGTGTGCTCATTGTTGGAACAAACGTAACTGTCAGTAATGTTGTAATAAACTTACAAACAGAATAACCAATACTGTTTGTAAATTTTATGACAGATAAATTTTGATTGTCAAAAATTTACCGATGGTCAACTACACAAACAACCATCAGCGAATTTTCTGTTGGTACATTTATCAACGGACATTATTATTCAACAGAAATTATTACCTATAGTTGTTTCTATGACGCCTTGATCTTTCGATAAATTCTACCGCTAACTTGTCTTACTGTTGGGTCCCGATCTCGGGACCCCACCGAACAGTGCCGGAACCCGTTCTCGGAGCCCAACTATTCGGAACGGAAACACAATACCTAGGACCGTTGGGCTCGAATCCCGACCCTCGGGACGCACAAAGAAATACACTCGCGGAAGCACTTGCAAATGGTTAATTAAGTATAATCATG
>JAOTAZ010000008.1:28603434-28614786 GCA_025629785.1 Erythroxylum oxycarpum | reverse complement strand
TTGATGGCAAATGTGAGGGAAGAAGAGTCAGGTTTGAGGGCACTTGAAGTAGAGGAGGAGGTAAGTTTGATGTAGTTGAAGTGGAGGAAAAGGAGAGATTAGAAGTTCTATTTCTTGGTAAGATATAGAGAAAAACGGATTTGTGATCAATAATTGTAAACATTTAGTAGTTCTAACGCAAGTATTACTTTAAATTTACGAGCATCCTGTGACTTAAGAATTTTTAATTTTTATTATTTGTCGAATCGGACCTGTCTGCTTATGGACATGTTATTCACATTACAGACCTTATTCCCACCCTTTAATAAAGCTTGAACCCCGAACCTCAATTCGGCTCCCCCACTCGCATTTGTGTCTGCAGTGCAGACATTTACATTGATTGAAGGTGGCTCACATGGTAAGGCCAGAAGAGAAGGCGATTCCTGCCATATTAATCCCCTTCATCCAACACGCAGGCAGTGGGACCTGACACCACTCACTTCTTCCCACATCGTACGACAACCAGATTATGTCCCATGCATTTTCAAAAGTAGACAATAAAGCTATCCTAATCATCCCACCGTTAACCACCTCTAAGCACCCCATCATCACTTGGTACGGTTTCCTTATTCCCTCCACCATTTTAGTTGGCAATTTTGATATGTATTCCCAGTTCCTTCCGTTTAAGCTCAAGCTCCATAATTCTACACCTTCTAGCTTTCGTACCCCTTTGTCCATGCCGTCGACGCCGTTGGATTTCAGTATCACCATGTGCCCATCACCGTGCACGTGTAACCGATCCATCACGTTTCCCCAATTAAATCCCACGGTCAGTTGCTGCCCGTTATCTTGTCCTGTGTAGAATCTCGGCCGTAGAATCACGGGTGCGTCGAGTTCTGATCCCAACGCTATCACTAGACTTTCACGAGGTCCGTTTACCACGTTCAGGAAAATAAGGTTGCCGTCTTTATGATTCACACGTGGCAGCTCGTCTGAAGTTTCTATGGCTTTCAAAGACCGCCAATTGTCAGTTTCCGAAGCGTAAAAAAACGCAACCGGGCGGTTGTCGACCACCTCGGCGAAGAAAAACCGAAAATGATCCGACCTGGAAACTAGTTTCATTCCAGATCTCCGCCAAGAAGACGTGCCACGTGGACCGAGTGGGCTTGGCGGAATTTTTTTAACCACCTTCGTGGCTGAATTAACGACAATGACTTCCTGTCGGGAGTTTGAAGCGAAGAGGAAGAAGTTGCCGTCTGCCGCCAGAAAATAAACGCTCTCCCCGGGAAAAATGACTCTTTTCAGTAACCTGGTGAGTCCAACCACGTTGAACCACCGAGTTGACTGATCAGAGACGCAAAGAAGGGTGGCGTCGTGTCGCCACCGCTTCCTGTAAACAAAGAGCCAAGTGGTGGAACTCGATTGCAAGTTGTATTCGCGGACGAAATTTTGATCCGAAATCATGTTTGTTATGGACTTGTTAAGTGACCCCAGAAGTCTAATTTCAGGCAAAGGTAAATGGAGGAGTATTTTCTGCATGAGTTCTGAAGGAAGGAGGCAAAACCCAATTGCATTTGTTGTCAAATCGTGATGATCTTCCATTAGAGGCTTAGACTTTAGAGAGGCACGTGAGATCATAAATCTATACCAACTACTACTTTCTTGGTTATAGTCAGTGTGGTTATATGTATAGAGAGGGAGAGGGAGAGATTAGAAAGCGTGACTCGTTGGATTGTGTGGGCATTCGAGTCTTGAAGTAAAAATGTTTAACTTACTGGAATTAGAAGACAAATAATCCAACAAAGCATCCATGAGCAGAGTGACATCGTCATAGTCGGAAAATGGACGGTTAGCGACATTAAATTTGTTTATCCACAAAGGTTGCCGTACCGATTAAGTTGATGCCTCGTAAGAGTGACGTAACATATGGAGCCGAAAACGTGAAGCTCAAATGATCTCTATTTATGACAGCTCTAACACAAAACCGACAATCAATTACCTACTTCCCGTGCTTAATGACTGGACTCTCTTGTACTGTCTGTGTCATATCTAAGGTTTTAATCTGAAACCAATGCAAGTATTTACCAAAACGATAACATTAAGGACACGGACTACTCCTTAAAACCTTTCACCTACTAAATGTAATTAAATACATGAGAATTACATGTTTTTCTTGCAAATCTATCTATATATACATATATACGAGACCTTTCTGGTTAGGAAAAGGAAGTTGCAGTTGCACCCAGAGACTACAAGGAGATGTGGGATCGTAGCCACCTATTTGTTTAATGCGATAAAAGCAGTGGGTGCTGCATTAGGAGGACCTGCCAATCTGTTAAGTGAGGAAGATTTAAAAAGAGAAAACAAAAAACACATTTTAATTGAAGATAAGTGGGCTAGTTTTGAAAATTGTTATTGGCCCATCTTGGATGCTGCCCAACTTCGAGCTAACCCATATAATACAATTTTTTCCCCCTATATAAAAAGAGAGATTTTGCCTGGATTGTGGTCTTAGATATTTTTTATTTTTCGTTGGTTTCTCTTCTCTGCAACAGAAATTAACAAGCATCAATGTCTACTCCTCTTTCTCTTTACAATCAAATAAGACCACCCTTATCTACAGAAAACCCCTCCCTTACAATCCCCAACACATTCTCCTCCACCATCGCCGTCGCCGATTTCACCGCCATTCCTTTGAGCAAACAGGACAGCATGAACCGACCACATTCACACCCATGTCTTGTTTCCCTTGAAAATTGCTCCTCCATGTCTGAGCTGAAGCAAATTCATTGCCAAATGCTAAGAAATGGCCTCTTCTTCGATCCCTTTTCTGCCAGCAAAATCGTGGCCTTTTGCGCTCTCCACGACTCTGGATGTCTTAACTATGCTCGTCAAGTCTTCTCTGAAATCCTAAATCCTACAACCTATACATGTAACTCCATGATTCGAGGCTACACTAATAGTAACTTCCACCAACAAGCACTTCTTTTCTACCAAGAAATGATAGTCCAAGACTTGCTGCCTGACAGATTCACATTTCCCTCATTGTTCAAGTCCTGTGGGGATCTACTAGAGGGCAAACAGCTGCATTGTCACTCCACGAAATTGGGTTTTGTTTCAGATGTTTATATTCAGAACACCTTGATGAACATGTACTCCAACTGTGGATGCTTGCTATCAGCTAAAAACGTCTTTGATAAGATGGAGGATAAGAGTGTGGTTTCGTGGGCCACAATCATTGGCGCTCATGCACATTGGAATCGAACAGTTGAAGCCGTGAAGCTTTTCGAGCAGATGGGGAGTGAAAATGTGAAACCGAATGAGGTTACCTTGGTCAACGTGTTAACGGCTTGTGGCAAGGCAAGAGATTTGGCAACGGTCAAGAGAATTCACAACTACATTGAAGAAAATGGTTTTGGGTTCTATCCCATCATCAACTCAGCTCTCGTTGACGTGTATTGCAAGTGTGGTTGTGTAGCTATTGCAAGAGAGTTATTCGACAAGATTCAGGACAAAAATTTGTTTTGTTGGAACATCATGATCAATGGACATGTAGAGGATAGTGACTTTGAGGAGGCTTTGATACTATTTCGCAAGATGCAAGCCAAAGGTGTCACAGGCGACAAGGTGACAATGGTGAGCTTGTTGCTTGCTTGCACTCACCTAGGAGCTCTTGATCTTGGTAAGTGGTTACATGCCTATATTAAGAAGCAGAAGATCGAGGTGGATGTTGCCCTAGGAACAGCTCTAGTGGATATGTATGCCAAATGTGGAAGCATAGAAATTGCGTTGAAGGTCTTTCATGAGCTGCCTGAGAAAGATGTTATGGCTTGGACTGCCTTAATCGTTGGCCTCGCAATGTGCGGGCAAGGAGAGAAGGCTTTGGAGTATTTTCAGGAGATGCAGATCAGAGGCGTAAAACCAGATGCAGTTACATTTGTAGGAATTCTGGCTGCTTGTAGTCATGCTGGACTTGTAGATGAAGGGATGGCTTACTTCAATTCGATGTCAGCCGTATATGGCATCAAGCCTAGCATCGAACATTATGGCGGATTGGTTGACATACTAGGCCGAGCTGGTCACATTTCTCAAGCAGAGGAACTGATTGCTAGCATGCCAATGGCACCAGATCAGTTTGTTCTAGGGGGTCTTCTTGGTGCCTGTAGAATCCATGGAAACCTTGAGGCTGCAGAGAGAGCAGCTAAACAGCTTCTAGAGCTGAATCCAGATAATTGCGGCATGTATATCCTTCTGTCAAACATATATAAATCATTAAACAAGTGGGAGGGCGCTAAAAGAATAAGGGAGTTGATGGAAGCCAAAGGCATAAAAAAGCCTCCAGGTTGCAGCCTGATAGAAGCGGATGGAATTGTCCACGAGTTTGTAAAAGGTGATTCTTTCCACCCACAATCTAAGGAAATATACCGTATCTTAGAGGATATGATAGACCGAATAAAGCAAGCCGGTTATGTGCCCAACATGTCCGAAGTGCTATTTGACATGGATGAAGAGGAAAAGGAGACAGCACTTAGTGTACACAGTGAGAAGCTGGCAATTGCTTACGGCCTGTTGAATACGAGTCCCGGAACTCCCATCCGAGTCATTAAAAATCTTCGCATATGTAGTGACTGCCACACTGCAGCTAAGGTCGTCTCCAAAGTTTACAACAGGGAGATAATTGTGCGGGACAGAAACCGATTTCACCATTTTAAGGATGGATCTTGTTCATGCAGGGATTACTGGTGATATAAACAAATACTGTTGGTATCAAAGGATTCAAAATTTCCAATCCTACCACATTATAATTGCGCATGTCAATGACTTCTTAGTTGGAACCATCTGATAATTTGGTTAAAGCAAGCAAATGCTGAAGTTATAAAATCTTACATGCTGCATTGGGTAAAAGTCAACTCTACAAATGGAACCAACCTAGACAATATAACAGAAATTTGTTTCCGCTTATCAAGAAACGTGGATACATAGTACGATCCAATAAATTTCATCATTTCATGGCAATTCATTGGACAGAACCCCGGCCTGCTTATACCAAAACAAAGGATTTCAAAACTTGTAACCACAAAGAGTGTCTTTTACCAAAAAAATTCCAGACAGATTACGTAGTCTTCCAGAATTGTAGTTTAGATAGCACTGTTATGAAGACAATGGTATCATGACTAGCTCAAAAAAAGTGTCATAATTCTGGATGGAGTAATTCAGTGAACTAGAGAAAATTTGCAACCATGTGGAGCTTTCTTTGGTGTAACTAACCCTAAACCAAAACGGAAAGCCATCATAACACCGCCATCACCAATTATATTAGTGTCATTGTTAACAAAATTCTGTGATTGTGAACAACAAAAATATATCAATTGCAGAACAACTGGGTATGACCGTTAAAACTGCTGGAGCATAAAAACCCTTACAAATGGATGGAATGCAGGCATGCAGCTAGGGAGTTTACCCTGAGCAAGTTCTACGTCATTTTCCAAAAATAAATTACTGAACAATCAAGAAGGCGCAATCAAGTATGCCTTGTTAAAAGGGATTGGCAAGTACTTGAGGTTCCATTCTACTTGAATGAACACTGTTCGTTTTCATTTTTTAGTGTTTGGGGGATCTGAAGATTGAAACATCTATGTTAACTAGAGAAGAGAAGAGCCAAGCAAGCCATCCCTTGGTGACAACTTTTTTCAAGCACCAGTATACTTACTGTTCAAAGAGCCGTGCTAGTAGTCATCGATCAATAAGAGTTAAGACCATCCCGAACAACATTCGAACGGGTTAATTTGAGGATGGATGTTTTAATTTCACATGGTAAACTTGCGACGAACAGAATACTTAAATTGATTTAAATCAAGGAAGGATGTTCTATAATTACCAGGGTAAGTCATTTGAATAAGTTACCAACTTGTTTCCAAAAACAACACACAATTTTATGGTAAATAATAATGTTGGAGTCTCAATTTTAGAACGTATTATATCAATTTTAAATGATAAGAGGAACTAATATGTTGGATTAAAACAAATGGGCAATGTTTTAGTGAGTTTTTCAATTCAGGCACTTAACTAATGTGATAAAGGTTAGTCACTAAATTCCGTTTTAAAATAGCCACATTAACTAATAAGTAGAATGTTATGTGGGCGTTAATGGGAGTTTTATCAGTAAGACAGTATTTCTCTATAATTTATCTGACGAATGAAATTTAATAGTAGAAGCACCTAGAAAATAATTTTTTTTTTATGAGGCATTCACTTAATAAAAAGTGATAAATTTCAGGCACTAACCAAACTCTTATCCCTTTACCAAACTGACTTGATCTCAATCTTGGCTAAGGCAAAACAGCTTAACACTTTCCACATAGTATAAAGACACTGCTAAACAGATGCAGTATGTGAGAACTCTGATCATCAGGAGTTGAGTCATTATGGTGCATTCAGGTAAGATAGGGAGTAAAGGCAATCTTTTCTGAACATCTTATACATAAATACTCTAAACTTGCCAAAAGCAAGGATAATCGTTCCAAATACTACAATGAGTCTTTTGAACCATCATGAAAGTTAAACAAACTAAAGCATATATGCTAAACATACTAACTAGACAAAAGCACAAGCAAGTTTACCAGAACGTGGTCCTCAATCCTCATCACCATGATCAATCTTTTGCTTAAGTTGTTCTTCTTCATCACAGTAATTTCCACTCCCAGTCTGTTTAGGGACGGAATCACTCTCGGAAGAGGCAGCAACAGCTTTATTAACTGACTGCTGATAAAGAACTCCACCTGCCAGGGTGAAAAGGAGGCAAAGCAAACCGAATGGACTAGCATGTTTATCCCAAATCAGCACATTTATCACTATTGTAAGAAACTTATTTACCACACCAGTCACAGTGTAGGCTGTTGCAGATATAGCCTTTCTTGCCGCAAAGCCAAAGAAACTAATAAGCAAGCCAAACACACAGGATAAGGACACAGCAAACCATGCGTCAAATTCAAACCAATTACCAGTTTTTGACGCCAAAGCTGCAAACAGATCACTGTACTCTCCTGTGAGTATCCAGAACACAGGGGCAATCATCAATGACAGCAAATTGTTGTACAGCACAAGTCCCCATGTGTTCAATCCAATAGTTGATACAATGTGTTTGATATAAACCATCTCAGTAACAATGGTCACTAGATACGCTAAAGCCCAAGAATATGCGGTCAAAGTAAAAGCAGAATCAGTGGCCACGTACCCAACAGCACCACTCAAAATAACAACCAACGAGACAAAGGTAAGCTTTGAAGGAATAGGTTGTTTTCTAAATACGGTGTCAGCGACGGCAACCAACAGGGGTGTCAAAGATCTGAACATTATGAAGGTATCGACATTGGCATGACGCAAAAGATTGGTATTGGTAAAGATTGCCAGGTAAAAGACAATTGCAGCGGGCATAAACTTCTTGGCAGTTTCATAAGTGAAGGCGTCGTGATACAAAAATCCCAGCTTACCCAAAACCCAGACACCCAATGCAGAGGTCAAGTACTGCAATGCAGTCAAAAGGGCAGGATAGCTGAATTTGGTAATGGCATATTTGTTGATAACCGCAAGTAAACTTGAACATAGAGCATAACCCACCACCAGACTACTAGTAGCTAACTGCTTCGAAGACTCAACTCGAACCGAAGCCATACTAGCCCCCTTTCTCAGCGTGCCTACAAATGATGATCTAACAAACACACAGCAATACAGATATAAAGCAGATCCTTAAAATTCCAGAGAGACAATGTAAAGAATGGGGGCCTTAAAGGAGTCGCCTGTGTCAATATCTAGAGAAAAAGAACTAGCAAACAGCTTCATAGGAAAAAATCTGAGAAATTGGAAGCCGATAATCAGGTCTGATCAACGAGTGGTAATGAAAAGAAAGCAAAATCTTATCAAACCCGAACAAATTTGGACCACTGAGAAAAAGGGTGCAATTCACTAAATTGTGGATCAAAAAGGACGAGAAAAGACCAGAACGAGATCAAATAGGGCACGCAGAGACAAAAAACAGAGGCCCTTTCAAATGGTGTGGGAGGCGGAGACAGAGGGAGAGAGAGAGAGCAAACGAAAATCCACTGACCCGGAATGAATATAAGGGGAAACTGTGACAGTGGAGGCAAGAAATAGGATGGGATCTAAATCTAATTAGGCTGATTGTGTTTCTTTAATAATTCATTTGCTTGGAGCGAGCGATGAGAAGGGGAGGGGAGGGTTTAATCAACGTCTCGCGATTGACTGAGGAGCAGATCCGGTGGGATTCTAATGTTTATTTACAGTTTACTCCGCGTCGGTCGGTGCCATTTTAACCTTTTCCTTGACAACTGTAGCATTATATTTCTAACGTTTGTTTGCCATTTACTCCACGCTAACCTTTTTTACGGGATCACCCTCTTCAGCTTCCTTACCTGTTCAATGTCTACAAAAACAAATACAAATGGTTAAAATGTCAAAGATTGTGTCACGTTCAATTTGTCTTCGTCAATTATATAATCATTAAATGGAAAGATTGCTTGGGATCGTGATCACCGCAAGTTGATTATAGAGTCTGACTCACTTGAAGCGATTAATCTTATCAAGAGCGCATGCTCCTTATCTCATCTTTATTTGGCCATTTTTACTGACATTCGACGATTCCTTGGGAGAGCGTGGTGTTGCTCTCTTCAACATACACTCACAGAGGGGAATTAGAGTGCGAATTTTCTAGCTAAACAAGGGTCTTATGACTTTTCACGTTGAACTTTTTGGAATTTCCCTGATCCACGTCTTGGTTTGCTTCTCCAGTACGATGTTAGATCAGTTGCGTTCTTGAGGAATTAGTTTTTCTCCAAAGTACCAAAAAAATAAATAAATAGAAAGATTGTGTCCTCGATATGACCTAGCATATCCACATTTAATATAAATTATTAAAACATTCTAATAAGTAAAATCCATAAGTTTGGTAAAACATAAAAGATAGATGGAATTGGTTTTTTTTTTTAACCTTTGTATCTACAATCATTTTTAACATTATCATTCTATTAGTTTAAAGCATTTGCTTTTACATCTTTATATTATACTTATAAGAGTAAAACAACCAAACTTTTTGAAAATTAAAATTTAATTAATCAAAGCTGCTAATATCAATGCACATGTTTCACCCATAAGGACTTCTTCGTAGTGACCAATCTCCATAATCTTAGCTAATTGAGATTCATACATTAATTGTAATGGAATAATTCCTAGTCCACCTTCCTCTCTTGGCTTGCATAATTCATTCTAGTTGAGTTTTGTATAGGTCCTTGTGTTAATATCTCCAGACTATAGGAATTTACATAGGAGTTTCTCCATTTCCTTGTTCAGTTTCTTAGAGAAAACAAGATATGAAGACAAGTGCATGATTAGGTTGCTCAAAACTAAAAGCACAAGTTGGAGCCTCCTACTATATGAGAGGCACTTATTAGCCCAACTTCCTTGTCTCCTTCTTATAGAGTTGAAGATCACTTAACATTCTCGATATGTTACTTTAGTGGGAGATATAGGGACTCCAAAATACTTGAATGGAGGTGCAATAAGAAGCCATTCTAGTAACTAATTCAAGCTTCGAAGTGTAATGTTCGTAATCCTTAGAGATCAACAATAAGATCTTCTCCTTGTTTATGTAGAGACCTGATAAGTGGCTAAACTGCTCCAATGCTGTAATCATGCATTAGATAGAGGGTACATTTGCTTCACAAAAGAGAAGCAAGTCATCTACAAACACTAAATGGGAGATTCGCATTAAAACACATTTCCTAAGAAACTTGAATGAACAACTTTTATTGATGTTATCTTGTAAAATTCTTGAGAATACTTCCAAAACAAACAGTGAAGAGATACAAGAAGAGGTGATCTCCATGTCTCAATCCTTAAGCTCCATAAAATAGGGGCAACGCCTCCTCATTCACAATAACTCCAAATGAAGTAGTTAGTATGCATTCACTAATCCACTTGACAAACATCTCTGGAATCCCATAGCCCTTAATGTATTTAATATAACTCTCATTTCACAATGTTAAATGCTTTGTGTATGTCCAATTTTAGTTTGTAATATGATATTTATAAGTCTAGTATAGTACCAACTCTCTTTTTGCAATATAACACAAATATTTTAACCTAATCTCTATATTTAGATCAAAGATTAAAAAATTCACCACAAAGTATGTTTCTCTTAAATTAAGAACATAAAGTTTAACAAAACAATTTAAGAGTAATTCTTAAAACAAATTTAGCAATTCATAGCTAAAATAAATAAAAAATTTCATAATCAACATTCAAGAACAAGGAAAGAAAAGGAAAGAGTAGAATATTAAATCTTGGATGTATTCTTCTTCTTGTACTTGAGCTGGAAAAGAAGCGTAAAACAGAAGTGAGACAGAAGTGCAAGTAAAAAAAATTAGATGGAAGGAAGTGAGACGAAAGAACCATTGCTACGTCAGATGACTAATCAGCTTGAGTTAGTTACAGAGCTCAACTGAATAACTGATTCTTTAAAGATCAAGAAAAAAGAAAAAAGAACTAGTTATCAAGAAGCGGTCGAAGATGAAGACTATAAAAAAAGGTCGGAGTCGAAGACTACAGAAGCCTAGCAATTTGAGAAGTTAGGGATTTTCGAGAGAAAAAGCTAGAAATCTTACTGTGCAAAAATTAGAGCGACCATTATCTATAACAAAAGCTCAAAAACCTTTTCAGTTGAAAGAAGAAAACAGATAGCCTGAAGAGGCTAAGAGTGAAAAGAATACCTGTTGTAAGAGACCTGAAGAGGCTCGAAGAAAAGAATACTTGTATCTTTGCAAAGTATAGTGAAATCTCAGAAGAATCTCTGAGGACTAGACGTAGCCTACGGTTTGAGGCGAATCCGGATAAATCTGCGTGTCAACTATCTCTCAACTCTTAACTATTACTCTTACTATTCCAAACAAAGCACTTAGAGAATATACTATAATTTTTCATAATACTGATTTTTGATAGTTTTTAAGTAAAGCAAGTTTTCAAGAAGTTTTCAAAAAGAGGATTTTCGAAAAAGAATATACAATTCAACCCCCCTTCTTGTGCATTTGCTTATCAAATATTAACTCTGTATTAACGTGTGATTTACTTCATTATAGACTTATGGGACACTTAGAAAGCTTAATTGAAAAGGTTGATGTACATAAGGGCTTATTTGCAAACTGTTAAAAGTTAAAGAATTTAAATGTAATTTTTCAATTCTTAGAGGACCAATATGTAATTTTATAAAATTAAGGGGCTTAATTATTATTCTCAAAAGTCTGAAAACCAAAATAAAAATAAAAGTTTTGGTGATTCCCAAATTTTGGGCTTAATTGCAAATTT
>JAOTAZ010000008.1:28503371-28513510 GCA_025629785.1 Erythroxylum oxycarpum | reverse complement strand
TCCTAAATTTGCAATTAAGTACAAAATTTGGGAAACACCAAAAATATTATTTATATTTTGGTCCTTAGACTTTTAAGAATAATAATTAAGCCCCTTAACTTTATAAAATTACATATCTGTCTTCCAAAAATTAAAAAATTATGTTTTTTTTGGTCGAATAGAAAAATTATGTTGAACTCTTTTGACTTTTAACAATTGGAAAAAAAAAGCTCTTATGTATATTAATATTTCCAATTAAGCTTTCTAAGTGTCTAATAAGTCTATAAAATCATGTCTAATCATATCCAAGGCATTAGAACACATTTAACTCAACCACCACGGTCATATTCATGTAGTGGACTCGGTTTTTTTCATGCTTAAAAGCTTATATGTCAGAAATCTCCAAGATTTCGCATTCCGATGAACTCTAAGTTCATGTAAGGGTATATAACATTATAAATCATTAACGTATATACCTAAGGGATTTAAATACATCTTTGAACTCATATACAACCATGCATATATCAATATACAGTAGCATCTCCAAGTATAGAACAATACAAAAGGCTCAGAGAGTCCGGTGTTACAAATCCCCCCCCCCCCTCAAAAGATTTTCATCCTCAAAACTCCTAAGTCTAGGACACAAATAAATAGGGGTACTGACATCTCATAGTATCCTCAAGCTCTCATGTCATCTCCTTGAGCTGTCGCTCTTCCAAAGAACTTTACCGTGGGTACCTCCTTGCTGCGTAATCTCTTTATCTGTTAATCCAAAATCTAAACTGGTTTTATTTAAAAACTCATACCTTCTCTCATCTCTACTGGAGGTGTCTCCAAAACATGAGATAGATCTGGTAAATACTTTTTAAGCATCGAGACATATAACACATTATGGATCTTATCCAAGTCCAGTGGCAATTCCAACTGATATGTCATAGTCCCGACATGCTCCAGGATGCAGAAAGGTCCGAAATATCGAGGGTTCAACTTCCCTCGACTCTGAAATCTAATAATACCTTTCCATGGTGATATTTGAAGAAAAACCATATCACCAACTTCAAACTATAATGGTCGTCACCTTTTATTCGCGTAACTCTTTTAACAATCCTAGGCAACTTTCATCTTCTCTTGAATGATTTTTATCTTCTGAGTGGTGACTCCTATCAATTTAGCTCCTTTGATTTTGGTTGTACCAACCTCATCCCAACGCAGAGGTTTCATGTACTTCGTCTTATAAAGTGCTTCATATGGTGGCATACCGATACTTGTCTGATAACTATTGTTATAAACAAACTCTATCAAAGGCAAGTGCCGGTTTCAACTCCTTTGGAATTCCATTACACAAGCTCTCAGCATGTCGTCCAGTATCTAAATGGTTCTCTTTGACTGACCATCAACTGGGAGTGGAAGGCAGTACAAAACTTCAGTTTAGTCCCTAAAGATTCCTAAAATTTTGGCCAAAATTGTGAGGTGAATCTCGAATCCCTATCTCATATTATAGAAACTGGCACCCTATGTAACTTCACAATCTCATCAATATACAGCTTTGCCAATCTCTCCAATGAGTAGGTTGTGTGGACAGGCAACAAATGAGCAGACTTCGTCAATTTATCCACTATAACCCAAATAATTATGAAAATAAGGACTTATATGTTCAATTTAATTAGATAGGGGTTTCAATTAATCAATTTAAGATAAAGTGTTAATAGTCTTAAGAAAGATATTAACATAATTGATTAATTTTACGGTTCAATGAACTTTAGATTAAGTTGATTTGTGAAGTTATCATTGTACGAGAAGTCTTAGGGTATTTGAGTTACAAGTTTGATTATTTCCTTGATTGATTATTAGTTTTATTACCATTCTTATTTTATCAATTATATTGATTTATTTTTATTTATTATTTTGATTTTTATTTTGATCAGCCATTATCCCCTAATATTTGTTGATGATATGAAAAGGATTATTACTAGTACTTATAGACTTTATAGGATCAACTCATACTCGCTAATGCTACCTATAGTGCACTTGTGATTAAAACATAAAACTAAATCATCACCAAGTTTTGGCACCATTTCCAAGGATTGTAATATTAGGAAACCTTATTTTTATTAATCTAATATTTTTTCTTGGTAGTTTTTGTTTCTTTTATTTTTATGTTTATTTATTTACCCTTATAACTCTCTTTCTTAATATTGTGTTTATGGCTTATTTTTAGGATTGGGTATTCATTGTTATAGTAACCAAACATAATAGAAGGATGGAGAGGATAGTATTTTAGGAAGATTATGGTAAGCCATCACTTATAGCAGTATTGGAAGCTTGGAATGAAAGGTATGGTGATATGCATATGAAAGCTCAACTGGTATCCATAACATGTTGTGAAATTTGTGGTGGTGACCAACCTAATCAAGAATATTAGGCACTGGATCACATGTTGGAGCATCCAATTTGCATAGGAAACTAGCCTTAAAACACCCCATACGAGAATACTTATAATCTAAAGGGGAGTAGTTATCACAACTTTATATGGAATGCCCAAGTTTCTCCTAGATTCTACAACAATAGTAGCAAGAGTAGCATCGACATCTCAAGGATCTCCACATTAAATTTGTGGTTAACGAAGGCTACACTCTATAAAGCTAAAGAGACAGGTGATTTATATGGATACATTGAGCTAAATTTGAATGAACATATTAATACAATAAATTTATAGAATGGAGAGAAGCTAAAGGTTGAGAGAAAAGAGGAAGTTTTTATTCAAAAAGTGAAAGAAGATGAAGAGAAGGAGCCAAATAAGGAGGTCATCGAGGAACTATTGATATTCATCTTAAGTATAGGCGCATCCTACTGCCCATATGACAAAATGTTAAAGTCAATTAAGAGAGTTTTATTTTCCTAATTATGATAACAACTTGTTACTAAAAAGAGCATTGGTGGATTTACTGGTTCTTATTAAATTGAACATATATGTCCTTATTATATTGTAGTATATAGCTTATTTATAGGCTAACAAACTCTTATTTAGTAAGAAAGGTGGAAGGAAGCCACTGGATATTGATATAGGCTAAGTTGAAGTAGAAATATCAAGCTAATAAAGTTAAACAAATTCTTTTTAGGAGGCAATCAAAGTTTTAGTTGTTAATTTTTTTTCCATTTAGTTCTTATTTTAGGTTTTAAGTTTTAGTTTATGCAGTTAGTCTATATCTATGTTATCCTTATTGTTTAATATAAAGTTCTTGGTTAGTTTAAGGGTACAGGAGTGTTAATTCTAATCTTGTATGCCTTGGGTATGTTTGTAGATTTTTAAATTAAAAGACAAGTGTAAAACTAAGTAATTTAAAAAGTTATAGTGAGTTACAAGTCCATTAACATATATTTATGAACGAATGAATCAGATCAAATTGGAACAATTTAATTTAGGAGGAATCAATTAGCGGACGTTAATTCAAATCTTGAATTTTCTAATTGAGCCCATCAACACGTTTGAGTTGATGGCCATATTCATCTATACACCCATGTTAAGTAGAAACATGCCTATATTCCATCTATACGCCCATGTTGAGTAGATTATATGATCCATTAGTGTAAGCATATTGTTTATTACTCGGGAAGAATCAAATCTCTGAATCCATATTGCACTGATTTTTTAATATAATTTGATTTTCAATTTGATCATGAAAATTTAATTTTTACAATTTTCGAAATAGTCCTGGTCACAAGAGAACTATTCAGAGTCTTCCACTAGAGCCGTGTTTATGCTATATGTATACAAATTTAGAGTCTTCCACTAGACTAAGCAATCTAACCTACAAAACCCGCAAAATGTGTTTATGATGCGAGAGAGCTCACCATAGCTAACAACCGTAGCAAACACGCAGATGCTGACATACAATAAAATCTGAAACATCAAATGCATGTTTCTCATTTCAGACGGCATGGCCGAATGGGCCCAAGCATATTCGTTGCATTTTGATATTCCATTATAATAGCTACCACATTGAATTTGCTTAATTATATTTAATTCCACTTTGAAACAAAAAGTCACTGCCGCTACATGTAACACTTTTGCTCTTCTAGAACTACTTGACATGAGTTTAATGGATCGATGAGATGTCACGGGCACAGAGTGGCATTGGTAAAGTGGAACAGTTAAGTTTAGATCTTCTGTCTAATATTACGGTATCTTATTTTGTCTCATAAATTTTAGTCATTTATTTATGTGAATTTCACGTAGGTTTCGTATAAATAAATAACTGAAATTTATAGAATAAAATATGACATCATAATATTAAATAAAGAATCTCGTCCCGTAACAGCCACCCCGTGCCCACTTGATATACTAATTAACATTCAAAATCAAATCAAATAAACTTGAAATAGGCCATGTGTCTATTTTGAGTTAGAGAAAGACCCAACTTCTTTATGGTTACGCTACGGGAGACTTGAGCAAAAGCCAGCCTTTTGGCCATGTAGAAGTAGACTGAGTGGCGTTTTATTCTCAAGACTCAGAATTTTCAAATTTTGAACTTTACGACTTACGTTGATTTTTTTTTTCGACTTACGTTGATTGATTGTGAGATTACATTGATTTTACATCATCAAGTTTTAGTTTTAATTTCTGAAAAAAAACTTTACGTTTAGATTAAAAGGTAGGGAAATATATTTTTTCACCATCTTAAAATTAATACAAGTAGATGTTTTTTCTTTTCTTCTTCGGTTAAACCATCTGGTATCTGACATCACACGGGCAATCGACTAATCCGGATTCGAGCCAAGTTAAACCATATAGGCGGTAAAGCTTTCTCTCACAAATGCGGCTCCATTCTTAAGACTCAAAATCAAGACCTTGGTTAAGGAAAGAGGACCCCAGCCACTTCACCACAGCACTTACGGATGATGATTTTTCTTTGGTATCAGCGTAACGAACACAATGTTTGGTTGATTAGAATTACCGTTCTATTCCTAATTTATTCTTAATAGTAGTTTTTTTTTGCTCAAGAAAAGATACAAAATATATAATCTAAGGATTTACTTATTTCTTAAATTTCGGGGATAAATAAACTCATGCATACTCCTATCTTTATCTATTCCAAATACGTTAGAAATAAAAATGAGAATATGTTGGATAAAAATATCCTTAAAAAATTCATATAATTATCTAGCTTAAGTAATAATAATAATAATATAGCTAGGGGAGACTAACAAATATTTTGACTTGTAATTCTAAATTTATAGTTTTAAACCAAATCTTATATTATATTATTATTAGAAATTCTTAAAAATAAATTAAACTAAATAATAAATATTTTATTCTATTGTATTAGAATAACAATTTACCAAACGCCTTGTAATTCCTTGAAGTAACGTATATTATTGTAAACTACCCTGTTTTATAAGTAAGTGAAAAGTAGAATAGGAAATTGTGCAGGAAAGTGCCATTTTCTTGTTCTTATATAAAACGACACACAATAAGGACTTTTGACAACGGGTAGTTCACGAGAAAATTGTTCTATACTTTTCCAACGAAAGAATTATAGAAGAACCAATCAATGGGGTAATCATCGTGAAAAGGTTCCAGAAACTTGAACAGCTCGACGATACTCTCTCCAAGTCTTCCACCCTCCTATACCTTAGTTTGTCGTCTCATACTCTGCAAACACGAAATCAAAAGATAATCAAAAGCACAAAACAGAGTTCAAGATGGAACCAGGAAAGCTAATTAGTGCTTCACATCCATCCACAAGGAGGAAGTTGATCTGGTTCCACAAATTTCTGGTTCAAGGATCAAACAGATCAATTAAGCATTTACGGGCACAACATAAAATCAAGAGATAGAGATCGAAGAAAACGAGAATTACTGTTGAAACTCTATGTTGATGGCGGATGAAGTAGAATTTGTGATGGTGGTAAAGGCCGTCTTCGATAAAACAATGGTAGCACTAGAAACCGAAGAATGATCAACAATTTTAACTTGAATAGTCTGTCCCGGTTTGCAGAAACCAGCCGTCGCACTGATGCACCGCACCAAGTATTGTCTTCCACACGAAGCACTATTGTCCCATAATCCGTCTCCAGCAGCTGCAAACATATTATTCGTGGGAAACTCCGAAGAGTCACTGCCGTAACACGCCGTGGCTTTACAAAGTAATTATAAATCCGTCAAGGAAATGCAGTGCTTGGAGGTGTCGCAAAATGAATGATTAATTAAGTTGTATGATAGGGTACTTACGCAGATATGGAGGACCATATCGTCCGGCAATCCCAACGTCTGCCGAAGTCGTGTAGAGAAGGTGTGAAATTATCAAACAGCTTAGGAAGAGTGGAAGGCATGGGAGGAGAGGCTGAGGCATGAGCATCCTTGAGAGCGGACCTTGCAAGGATATGCGCTGTTTTCTATTTAATTGAGATAGGTCAACGTATATTTCAGGGAACTGGTTTACGTCAATTTTTGTGTGTAGGAAACAATTCTTGGAATTTATTAACGTTGATTTGGTGCGTCAATGCCAACTCACAGACGCGGATTTAGCCGCAACAGATTCGGAATATTGAAAAATAAAATCTAAGTGGTAATTGAGAATTACTGTGAGCAGTAAACATACGTCCGCCCATCGTTGCTCATTTTACCCGGAGTTCAATTAGGTAAGATTTTTTGTCCAATTTTATCGTGTCTTATTTTATCTTATAAATTTCAACTGTTTATTTATGTAGATCTCGCGTGAGTCTTGCATAAATAAATACGGGATCCACATAAATGAATGGTTGAGATTCATAGAACAGAATAAGATACCATAAAATTAGACAAAAAATCTGAACACGAGTTCAATGGTTCTCGCCCACTCTTAAGTTTCTTTGAAATGTGTAACTGAAAACCAAAAGAACAATACACATAACTAATTAATATCAAGTCATTTTTCTCCCTTTTTTAATTAAAATGAAAGAAAAAGATAAACTTCCTTTTTCTTTTTTTTTCTGTTTCTTTTTTACTTTGATATTTTTCATAAAAATATTTCTAAAATTGACTTCACTATAGACTTCCCTAGTTTGGAGGGCTTTGGTAGGTATATCTAATTTCCTAATAGTCACCATCAACAGCAGTACCAAAAATTATAGTTCTACCAAAAAACTTCAATAATTGACTTATATATCAGATTTCATCCCATTTGGGCAACATTTTCCCCCCTAACATAGACGAACGATTGTTCATTCGAAAAGAATTACCTAATCATCAATTCAATGATATTTATAATTAAAATAATTAATATAAACTAAATTACTCTTTCACATTAGCAATGCTTTTTATAATATACAAGAACATTTTAGTCTATAATAATCATAATAATTATAAAAATTAGCAAATTAATGGCCTCTTATCTTTTTCCTTTCACTTATTAAGACATAATTTTCATAGTTACAATTTTGGATAATTAATGCCATGCTTTGATTAACTTTGGTCACTTCACAATAATAATCCCAAAGAGCACCGTATATTTTCTTTTATGAAATTTTCATTAGATTGTTCGAGTTAGCTTTCGACCAAATTTACATATCCAAAATTAAAATTTACAAATTTATCTATAAGACTTCATCTAATTTAGACGACATTTTTTTACTAGCATAGATAATTATAATAATAGCAGGGCTGACTGGTGGTTAATGGGCCTCGAGCCTAGTGAATATAAGAACTTGGGCCTCCTATGTCATTTTACTTCTAAAGCAAAACGATGTTGGTTAAATCATCAACATAAAAGGAGATAAAGCAAAATGACGTCGTTTTAAGCCTCTGTTTCTCACAAAATAAAATGACGTCAATTTAAACAAGTGATTAACTATGTCTGTAGTAGCCAATGGCAGATTGGAGGTGGGGGAGAGGAAGAAGAAAGAAAAGGAATAAACTTAGTGTAAAATGACAAGAGGAAAAAGAAACAACGTCGTTTACACTAAGTTTATTTCTCTTTTTTCTTCTTCCCCTCCATCAACTGCCAGTTTGCCACCGGCCAATACAGACATAGTTAATCACTTTCTATACTCTTTCTCTCTCTCTCTCTCTCAACCGTTGTCAACCCTCACTGTCACCACCCTTTCATCGTGCCAATCGACATTTTCCACCGCTTCGCTTTCCAGCCGTAGCCGCAGCCGCAGCCGCCCCTTCTCCTCGTTGCCCCTTTAGTCGCCTCTTTGTATCGTCATCCAGCCACCCCACCACTATGTGTTTTGGCTTATTGTCGCTACCCACACACCAAAGTAAAATAAATGTAGTGTTTTGTGAAGAAATACTAAAATTTTTGGGATTGTTTCCAGCGATGAGGTGTTTTTGCAAACTTGCACAATCATTTATACACCCACTCACAGTGACTTACTGATAAGTGTAAATTGCATCGTATTTTAGGACATAGTTTGATATGTGTTTATCTATTAATCCGATCATTTAGTATACATTTACGTTAGAATTGTATTAGTTTGTTAATTATTTGTGTTTTATGGGTTAGTGCAAGCTTTTGAGCTTAAATATTATATTTGTGAGATACCTTGATGTGTTTGCTAGTGTTTCAAGGTCAATATCGAAAAATGGAGGAGTTTCAAAAGGCATTTGGCCAAAACAATGGCCCACGATCGTGGCTTGTGTCAGGCAGACGCGTAGACACTAAAGAATGTCAAGTTTGAAGGAATTTTTTTGGACCTTTTAGACCTGAAAAATCCTAAAGTTACCCAAAACACAAGAGGATATTTAAAGAACAAAAAAAGAGGCAGAAAGGGAGCTTTACATTCAACCACTCTTGGAAACCCTAAAGGGAGGGAAAAAGAAGAGAGAGAGAGAAGAAGAAGAGGAAGAAGAAGTGGATCCCGATGCCACTACTCCCCGGATCAGGTGGAGCTGCCTTCTCGATTTGTCTAACCTAAGTTCCATTTTCTCTTTATTTCCTTTTTCATTTAAATGTATAAAGATGAGATGGATTGTATGGAAATGAATTTCGGGTTGTTGATAATATTGTAAACTCTCCTTCAGGATTTTACTTTGAGTTAATGTTGATTTGGTTATTTTTGTGTTTATTGTTCTGAGTGTTGTGATTGATTAATGTTATTGCATGTTTCGGTAACAAATTGAGAAGGTGAGCCAGATAAAAATAATTAGATCGGATTAATAATAGTTAGGCGATCTAATTAACCACTTAATCAATCTAGTCGGTAATTTCATAAAGAGAGATCTCGTACGAGACCCGTTTGTTTATTGGAGAGCTTTAAAACTAATTATAATTATGGATATTTTGTGAATTGAGAGACTGCAAGTTCCATAATTCGATTAGAGTTTACAATTTAGGGTTTAATGGTTATAACCCAAGAGAGAGTAATCAACCCTACGACCGTCTAGAACCGATACCTTGTAAACACATAAATGACTAGATTAGCATTAATGAGAGGTAAAATCTCCTCTCTCATAACTTGATTAACTCTCTTAACGAATTTCCATTATGACCTATGTGACTGCTTAATTTAATTATGTTTTGTTGAAATTTTCACTTTACAATTCTTATATTTACTTTTCATGTTCACTTGTGTAGTTCTTATTTCTTTTTATTCTTTTCTTTAAGCCTTAGATGACTTAGGATTATACTAGTACCCTCCTCGTGGGATCGACACCTCTTATACTACAGTCGCGACCCGTGCGTTTGCGACATTTGAGGGCTTATAAATTTTAAAGCTCGAACGACATGATCACTTACACAGCCACTTACATGTACGTGTATATGACCACATAAGTCTGCAAAAGCACATACATGCTTGTATGTGTTTGTGACATGATCACAGTGACTTATATTGTTACATACACACCTGTACATATGACCGTGTAAGTCATTGATTATGATTATGAATTCAAAGAGTTTGTTTTGGAGATGATTAAGAATTTATCATGTCTATAAGAAGGTTAGTAGGAGTATAATTGCCCTCTTCAATGGGACTTTGTAGAGACATATTGCTCACAGAGAACGATAATTCTAATTTTCAATTGTTGAAAACATAATTGTCCAATAGTAACTCTGGTTAGATATGAAAAGATAACAACGTAATTTTAGAAATTAGATCAATAGAGATATATTGGAATTTGTTCACCTATTTTAATTCCAAGTATTTAGATAATATATTATAGATGTTTAGTATTT